>OVBE01001058.1:0-40455 GCA_900406425.1 Iberis pinnata
TTTTCTAAAAATAATTGAGTAAAATTTAAAGAACCTTTTGAATTTTTTACAACTTTTTAAATGTTTTTATTTACATTTTAAAATAAAAATATGTTTTATATATTTTGGATTTTTAGGAAAACTTTCTGAAATTTTATAATTTTATGAATTTATTGGAGTTTTTTGGATTTTTAAACAATTTTAATATTTTTTAATTAAAAAACAAAAAAGTTAACGGTGGCTTAAACAACAAGTAACCGAACCCGTGTAAAATGGGCAGATATTGGTAGTTTGTGTATTAAACTGGACAAACAATTCAATTGGTGTATTAAGTTTGGTATTCGAATATTTTATGTATTAAAAAGGTAATTAGAACACAATTGGTGTATTAAAATGAAATTTTCCCATTATTAATTGACGAGAATTCATATTTTGTATCAATTTTGTTAAAATGATGTAAACTACAAATAGTTTTTGATGGTTATTTTAAATTGATGTAAATATTTTATTAATGACAACATTTCTATTAATTGATGTAAAATCAATTATTAAAAATCATTTATTAATAAATGATTATATTATATATCGATTATTAATAAATGACTCTATTATATATCATTTATTTATTTGATATATAATTAATGATGCAAAATACATATTTTCTTGTAGTGTAAGATCTCTAAGGATTGAATGACAGGATCATATTCTCTTTTAGTTCTTCTAGTGGAACGTAAATTTGTTTTGTATACGATTATTTGACCAAAATATTGTAAAAAGAAATTAAAAAATAAAGAATTTTAAAAATGAAAATATGAAAAAAGAAAAAAAAATCAAAATCTAAAAAATAAAAAAGCAAAAGTGGATGAATTTATGAAGAAAAAGACCTCTATTTACAAGCCTTCAAAAAAGAATATTCCAGAAGAATATAAGATCATAAAATATGATTTTATAATTAGTTTCATTATTATATTATATAAAAATAATTATACACCATTTTTAGTTAATAAAATTATGAATAATAATGTTTTAATTTTATATAATGACATATACGTAATTAGTTTAAATTTATTAAACCCCAAAAAGGTAATTTTAGATGTCAATATTGAACGTGGTCGCGACACGTAGACGAAACGACTATGTATTTAATATATGATGATATATTTAGTTATGATTTATAAAACAAAATATATAAATAACTAAACAAAGTATTCTTTTTTTTTTGTAAATAACTAAACAAAATCTTTAATATAAAATCTAACTATGTAAACCATAATTATGTGTGCTATTATCTGAAAATTTAAATATTTTTCTTTTAAAATTTCGATATAAATGTTGTTGCACATTGAAACATATTTTTATAAAAGTCAACAGTAGTTCTTTCTAATATGAACCTGGTGGATTATAATTTGAGAAAATTATAACAAGTACCATAATTCTAAATTCATCTTTCTCTTTCTTCTGGCATCATCGTAAAACGAAAGTAACTTCTTCTCACTTTGCCGGAAAAAATCAGAGATGTCATTGGAAAAACCCGATCGGTCTTCGCCTAGGTTGATAGAAAAGAAACCGACATCAAAGTCACCTAATCATCCACTACAGAGAACTATGCAGCAAACAAAACCGGCGGTTAAGAGAACCACAGAGAACCCAACGGCGGAGCATCCGACGGTGCCATCGTTAGCTTCTGAACAACCGTCGGACTACCCATCTCACTCACAACATAGTCAGTCGTGTAAAATAAGTGTTAAAGTTCATCGGATTTTGGGAGAGAACCAACCGGCGACGACCTCTCCGGCGACCTGCAAAAAGTTTCAAAACTTGTCCACCTGGACCTTTGTATTTGGTGGACCAAGTAGGCAACCAAACCATTCCAGAGCCAAATATTGTCCATCAGATCCACACAACTCCGTCGGCAACTGGACAAGGTAAAAATATGAATATTGTCCATCAGATTGGTAGAAATTCGTCCACGAAAGAAGGTGATGTTGTTTCGGTCCACCATGAAAAATCCAACACGAGTGAACCAAACACTAGTGAAGCAGATTTTGTCCACCATGAGAAGTGCAGAAAAAGTCGACAAGATAGGAACACACGTGGACCAGAAACTCAAGAATCAGATTTGGTCCACCAAAAGAAACGAAATACGAGTGGACAAGAAGCTAGAACTTCATATTTAGTCCACTAGAAGAATAGCACCACATGTGAACCAACAACTCAGGAATCAAATTTGGTCCACCAAAAGAAGGGCATCACGTGTGGACAAGAAACCATAAAGTCAGATTTAGTCCACAATGAGAATCGTAACACAAGTGAACAAGAAACCAGATCAGCAGAGGTGGTCCATGAGTCGGATAATGTCCACTCAGCGCAGGTGATTCAGTTAGAATTGTCTATAATTAATTTCGTCCATTTTCACATCATAGAATTGTCATTGTATAAAAAAAGTCCCCATGTCCCCAGCTAACAATGTCTACATTTAGTATGTCCATTCTCTTACATTAATAACTACTAGAAAATAACATATCTATTTCTATTTGTACATTTAACAATGAAAACAGTTTTCCACATAAGTACGTTCAGTTTTGTCCACACACAACACTTACTAGTATATCATTCGTCCATTTCGCAATTTTCAATCACACCTACCTTTTTTCCATGACCACCTATGTCTACAACTAGTTGGTCCATCCATACAAACAAATACAGCACTTCCTATTTTTCCCTTCTCCAAACATTCTGTGGGCGCGTAAATCGATTCGGTCAACTTACCGGGCCCGGGTCGGCTCGTGAAGTCGGCGACCAACGACAAGGCACGGATAGTCGCGACGACGCTATGGAGAGTGGCCACGAAAACTACACACGACGAGTCGCAACGTAGCTCCGGAGAGTCAACACGACGACCATGTACAGCGAGTCGCAACGGTGTTCTGGAGAGTGGCCACGACGACCATGTACATTGAGTCGCGGTGTTGCTTTGAAGAGTAGCCATGGCGAGAGTTTGCTCAGAGCCCACGAGCAGGAGAAACCGATATTGGGTTAACGCGGCCCATCGCGAACATTACCCTTAGTGGGTCGACTCGGCCCATCACGAAGCCTAGAGCAAAGTCTCTCAGAAGACTCGCGAGTGAGAGTCAAAGGGGGCGTGGCGCGAATTTGAAAGGCCGTAACGGAAAATCGGAGACATTAAGGAGGCATTGAATGCCGAAGATACTGGATGAGCCTCGTGGAGAGTCCTATAAATAGTCTACACAAGGGTTTGGAAAGGGGACCGAAAATCCTTTGTAAAACTTAGCACATTATTGAGAAAACTTGTAAACTCTTGAGACATATTGTAATCAAACACTTATTCTAATAAAGATAACCATTTTCATTCATATATTTTAATCAATTTGGGTGTAAGGGAAATTCTGCTCTCAATTTTGGCGCCGACTGTGGGGACAACTCGAAGAAATTTCGGAAGAAGTCACCTTACCTAGCAAGAAGAGATGGAATCACCGGCGATTAACCCAGCAGCTGATGCTCTCGCGGAGGTGAAAGCTATGCTCGCGATCCTGGTGAGTTCTGTCAAAAGACAGAAAGAATCAAGTGATGCACTCGCCGCTCATTTCAACAGTCACGAGGAGAGCGTGATAACCCAGTTGGCAACCCTTGCGAGTGCACAGACCAAAATGGAGGTGCGCGAGAAGCAATCTGCTCCCACTGGTGTTGACGACCAACCCATCTGGTAGGATTCCTGGTAGAGCAGGAGGCACCCCGAACCGATCCCAACCGGGTCCGCGGGGTTTTGTCCTTGGAGAAAACGTCTCTGATCCCCCGGAGACGTTCTGTGGAGGAGGTGGATCTATCCCCCCTGGGGGAATCGATGCGGAGAACACCCCAAGCTCGACGCGGGGTACGGCAGGAGGCATCGATGAGCACCTTCTTGACCCGAGAACGAGAGATTATGAGAACTTGCACGGGTCAATAGACAAGACCCACGCTGAGTTTCTCGCCATGACGTCGAAGGTCCATTGCGCATCCAGTACCGTGCCTGAGATCGATCGCATGATCGCGGAGAAAGAGAGAACCCCTTTTACTCCACGCATCGCGGAGGCAAGAATAAGAGAGACCGGAAATCTTAGACTTCCTCTCCATGAAGGAAAATCTGATCCGAAGGCGCATATGATTGCCTTTCGGATCGCGGTGACCCATGCTCATTTCAGTGAAGACGAGAAGGATGCGGGGTACTGCAGGTTGTTTGTGGAGAACCTAACTGGGTCCACCCTAGAGTGGTTCTTGCAACTCGAACCTGGGTCCATCGACAGCTTCACTCAGCTATCTGTAGCATTTGTGAAGCACTATTCTATCTTCATGGAAAAGGGCGCATCAGACACCGACTTGTGGACTGTATCGCAGAGTCCTACGGAGCCTCTGCGAAAGTTCATTGAATGTTTCAAAGCCGTAAAGGAGAAGGTTGCTGGCGTAAGCGAATCCACCGCGCTGATGGCATTGAAACATGGGCTTTTGCACGAGTCTCCTTTTCGATTTGATTTAACCATCCACAAACCGGATACCATCGAAGACGCCTTTCATCGCTCCACAAATTGGATCGTTGCAGAGGAAGAGAAGGTGGCTTTCTCAAAGAAGTTCAAGAGCCCCAACAAGGGTCCTGAACAAGGGTCTACCCAGAGGAAGTTCGAAAAGAAGGATACCCGGGGTGGGAGTGGAGGATCACACTCTTACAATGTGGAAAAAGGGAAGAAGAGACCCCCCAGCAATGAGGGATCAAGGATGATGGGGCGAAATCCTGACGCCTATTGTGAGCTCCACAAGTGCAACGGTCACGCCACACATGAATGCTTTAAGCTTAAGAACTTTATAAGCAAGAAAATTGCGCAGGATGGTTTAGCATGAGCAAACATTGACTTAGAAGAAGTCAGACTCGAGATGGAGGCGATGGAGGACCGTGACCAGGAGCCAACACCAAAGCAAACCTGGAGTCCGAAGAAAGCCGAGACCTCTAAATATTCCCAGAAGAAGCGGATAGACTTCATCATAGGAGGATCAAGGCACTGTCGAGATTCAGTCCGTTCAATAAAGTCCCACGTTTGGAAAGCTGAGTTCAGAAAGCTTCGGTTCACTCCAGCCCCGAATTGTGAAATCATCTTTTCTGAGAGTGATGCGTCACAACTCGACCTACTTCACGATGATGTTTTGGTGGTTCAACTCGACATTGGAGCAAACTGTGAGGTCTCACGTGTCCTGATTGATACGGGGAGCATCGTCGACATTTTGTTCTTTAAGACCCTGAAACGCATAGGGATCAAGAGATCAGAGGTGAAGGGTCCTCCGACGCCTCGAACAAGATTTAACGGTACCACTGAAATGTCCTTAGGGACAGTGCGACTCCTTGTGTCGGCAGGGGGAGTTCTAAAAATGATAGATTTCACGGTTGTGGATCATCCTACTTATTATAATGCGATCTTGGGTACACCATGGTTGCACGAGATGAAGGCGATACCGTCCACCTATCACCAATGTGTGAAGTTCCCAACCAACAATGGGGTAGGGACTCTGCATGGAAGTCAAAAGACCTCCCGTATGTGTCACATGGTGGAACTCAAGAATAAGGTCCAATAGCAACTACAGAGCCCTGTAGGTGGAATGCGGAGCGGCGACTCCTCCTGTAGCCTGCAGGTCGGTCCATCCACTCTTGGGCGAGCGGAGCAACTCGACTTGGGGGGGATGACCTTGCAAAAGATAAGGGAATTGGAGTGTGCCACCAAAACTGCACAGTGCAGATTCCAATTGACGACACCGATCCGACCAAGTGTGTGATATAGGTGCACAATTAAAGGGAGAGCTAAGGCAAGAATTGATATGATTTCTGCGAAGCAACATGGGCACTTTCGCTTGGTCAACAAGAGATATGTCGGGAATTGATCTTGGTGTAATTTCTCACGAGTTGAATGTCGATGCGACATACAAACCTGTCAAGCAGAAAAGACGAAAGCTTGGTCCTGAGAAATCTCAGGCCATTAACCCGAGTTGCTGGCGAATACTGTGGTTGTCAAAAAGAAGAATCAACTTCACTGACTTGAATAAGGCTTGTCGTAAGGATAGCTTTCCGCTCCCTCACATTGAGAGACTAGTGGAGGCTACCGCGGGAAACCAACTTCTCTCTTTCATGGATGCCTTCTCGGGTTACAATCAGATCATGATGCATCCAGGCGATCAGGAGAAGACATCTTTTATAACAGATAGAGGAATTTACTGTTATAAGGTTATGCCGTTCGGGTTGAAAAATGCCGATGCGACATACCAGAGGTTGGTGAACAAGATGTTTTCCACCCAGCTCGGGAAGACCATGGAGGTGTATGTAGACGACATGCTTGTTAAGTCCCTGGAAGCTGATGAACATGTTCTCCACCTCTCCATGTGCTTTGAGACCCTAAATCAATATGGGATGAAGTTGAATCCCGAGAAGTGCACCTTTGTTGTCACTTCAGGAGAATTTCTTGGGTACTTAGTTACCGAAAGAGGAATTGAAGCTAACCCAAACCAAATAACAGCGGTGGTCTCGATGCCATCACCAAGGTCCCTTAAGGAGGTACATCGCTTGACTGGGCGCATCGTCGCCCTAAATAGATTCATCTCCCGATCAGAAGACAAATATCTTCCTTTCTTCCAACTTTTGAAGGGGAATAAGAAGTTTTTGTGTGATGACCAGTGTGAGGATACCTTCGTACAACTGAAAGAGTACCTCGCACACCCACCAGTACTGGCAAACCCGTGCTCGGGGAGCCCTTATTCTTGTATGTAGCAGTCACCGTTGACGTGGTAAGTGGGGTGCTCATATGAGAAGAGAGGATAGAGCATAAACCGATCTTTTACATAAGTAAGAGTTTGCTCCCAGCTGAGACGAGGTACACCATGGCGGAGAAACTTGCTCTCGCAGTGGTGATCTCAGGTCGTAAACTCCGCCCTTATTTCCAATCAAATTTCATTGTAATCATGACGACTCAACCGTTGCGCACAACATTGCATGGTCCGAATCAGTCCGGGAGAATGGTGAAATGGGCGATCGAACTAAGCGAGTATGACATAGAGTACCAGAACTGTCGAAGTACAAAGGCGCATGTCTTGGTAGACTTCCTTATTGAACTTCCTATCGAAGTCCATGAAAGCTCTACGACGGCACAATCTTGGGAGCTCCATGTGGACGGTTCCTCCACCAGAGCCGGGTCCGGGGTGGGGGTCCTGTTGGAGTCCCCAACCGGGGAGGTGATTGAGCAGTCTTATCGACTGGCATTCAACGCTTCGAATAACGAGTAAGATTATGAAGCTCTCATTGCGGGGTTGAGATTAGCGCTAGGGATCGGGGTCAGAGAACTCCAGGCGCAGAGCAACTCTCAACTCGTGACTAGTCAAATAAGTGGAGAATATGAAGCTAAAGACACCATAATGGAGGCATATTTTGCATTGGTCCAAAGTATCATATCTCAGTTTGATAACTTTGAATTAACACAGATCCCGCGAGTGGAAAACGGCTCGGCCGACGCGTTGGCCGCGCTAGCGTCCACGTTAGACCCGTTGGTTTGACGAACGATAACCGTGGAAACGATCGAGGAACCAAGTATATCGATCCATAATTATATAACGACAATCCAGACATGGTCTATGAAAAGGCGAGCATTAGAGACATCTGAAGCTCCACGCGGGGTGGGAGATCCTGAAATTCCACGCGGGGGAGAGGTACCTGAAGCTCCACGAGGGGTAGGAGATCTTGAAGCTCCACGCGGGGTGGGAGATCCTGAAACTCCACGTGGGATGGGAGATCCTGAAGCTCCACGAGGAGTGTGCAACCCTGAAGTTATACACGGGACGGAGAACCCGGAAGCTCCACGCGGGGGAGAAGTACCTAAAGCTCCACGCGGGGTGGGAGATCTTGAAGTTCTGCGCGGGATGGGAGATCCTGAATCTCTACACGGGACGGAGAACCCAGAAACTCCGCGACGGGTAGAGGCATCTGAAACTCCACACGGGGTGGGAAATCCTGAGACTCCACGCGGGAGAGAGGTACCTGAAGCTCCACGTGGGGTGGCAGATCCTGAAGCTCCACGCGGGGTGGGAGATCTTGAAGCTCCACACGGGGTGGGAGATCCTGAAGTTCTGCGTAGGGTGGGAGACCCTAAATATCCACAAAGGATAGACCGGAGGGCAACTCGTCATGATGGTGAGAGCAAATACTGGCAAAGCCGATAGAAGAATACATAGCCACATAAAGGGTACCCGAAGATAAGTGGCAGGCTCGCAAGATTAAAGTCCGATGCGTGCGGTTTTGCATCTTCGGCGGGATCTTGTATAAACGGAGTATAGGGGGACTCTACCTCGCGTGTGTTGGTCCAGATGAGGCCGAGATGATTATCAGAGATGTGCACGAAGGCCTGTGCGGGTCAAACTCACCAGGACAGACTTTGGTTTTAAAGATCAAGCGCCAAGGTTATTTTTGGCCAACGATGGCGAAAGATTGTGAGGAGTATGCCAAGCGGTGCGAAATATGCCAAAGGCACGCTCCGTTAATCCATCAACCCGCAGAGTTGTTGTCTTCTATCTCCTCTCCATATCCATTTATGAGATGGTCAATGGATGTTGTGGGACCACTTCACCCATCCACCGGTGGGGTGAGGTTCCTCCTAATCCTTACAGATTATTTCTCGAAGTGGATAGATGCAGGAGCTTTCAAGAACGTCACCGAAGCGGAAGTCCAAAAATTTGTGTGGAGAAACATTATATGTCGCCACGGGTTGCCTTATGAAATCGTGACGGATAATGAGTCACAGTTCATCTCGAACAAGTTCGAGGCGTTCTATGAGACTTGGAAGATAAGGTTGAGCAAGTCCACCCCGCGGTATCCCCAAGGGAATGGACATGCGGAAGCTTCGAACAAAACCTTACTTAGCAATCTGAAAAAGAGATTGGGAGCCTTCAAAGGAGGTTGGGCGAATGAACTTCATGGTGTTCTATGGGCGTATCAAACCACACCACGGAGAACCACTGATGAGACTCCATTTTCTCTTGTCTATGGTATGAAGGCGGTGGTTCCTACGGAAACCGCAGTCCTAGGTCTCCGAAGGGAGGTGAATACTGTAAACCCCTGTAAAAATGATGACATGCTGGTTGATATTTTGGACATAATAGATGAGAGGCGCGATGCCGCAATGGTAAGGTTACAAAACTATCAACATGTTGTGGTGCGTCATTATAACTCATGGGTGAAAGTACGTCGCTTCGAACTAGGCGATTGGGTCCTCCGATGAGTATTCTCTAACACCGCGGAGCATGGCGCGGGAAAGTTGGGCACCACTTGGGAAGGACCTTATAAGGTGACAAAGGTTGTGCGGTATGGTGTCTATAAGGTTGAGTCGAGAGATGGAGTCCTGGTGCAAAGATCATGGAACGCAATGCATCTCAAGGCTTACTACTGAAGGATGGAACAAGAGTGTGTGGACTCAAGCAAAAATTTATACTCTTAGCTTCACGCACTTATATGTGTAAACCCATTTGCGGGAATTTCTAGAATAAATAAAAGTCTCTTTTTCGATTCATAAGACATTTCATAAAGGGGTTTGGTCCTCGAAATCGAAACACCCTATTAAAAAAAAACAAACACCGAGGTGGTGCCGCGACTCGTTGCAATCTACGGGCAAAGAAAACCCCTTAAAACCACCACAGCGTGGAAAACTTAACTGAAAGCTATATACGAAACAGAATAAGTGAACGATAGTGTAAAATACTTATAAATGCACTAACTCGTGAAATCCGAAAACAGTTTGGCGCGAGTAAGAGTTCAGTGCGGGGGCGAGTTGAATATAGCTCATGGATTTAAGTCACATCAAGCAAAATCTAGCGTGAATGTAAAGTTTCAAAAACGAAAACGCGTTAACTTACTCGAGTCGAGTCGCGACCCGTCGCAACTCACCACAGCGCGGGGGAAGGTTATTTCGGGGGGGGGGGGGAAAGAAAAAATTATTATATAAAAAAAATGTCCACCCTTCAGAAAAATCAGCTCGGTAAAAGTCTCGGGGGCAAAGTACATAATGCAGCCATCAACCAAACCATCAAAGACTAAAACCAAAAAGAGCTAAAAAATTACTAAGGAAAACAAATGCTAAGGCAAATTGAAATACTTAGTAAAATAAATTAGCATCAGGCCATCCTGAGAAAAATCAAAAGGAATCCATAGTAGTGGGTTCTAACAAAAGGCTTCGGGTCATCCCGAGCAGAATAAAATAAAAACAAAACAGTCTCATAAAAGATGAAAGATAGAGAGTAAGCCTAAGGGAGTGAAAAATCTGCTGCAGAAGGAGGGGGAGTCTCGATGCGGCACTCCATTGTGTCCGCAAGCTCTGAAACCTTGGCACGGGTCTCCACTATCTCCATGGGCTCTGAAACCTCGAGGAGGGTCTCCACCGTCTCCATAAGTTCTGGAACCTTGACGCGGGTCTCCACTGTCTCCATAGGCTATAGGGTCTTGGTGTGTGGTACCTCCATCTCTATAGTTTCGGCGAGGAACTCATCCAAGGAGAATCGTACGTTCGATCCAGACTCATCGAGCACAGTCTCGATAGCATCAACGGTAGGTGGGGTGATGACGACTCGAGGAGGTGACGGAGAATCCAAGATATCCCTCACAAAGCTATCTAAGTTGAGCGGGTTCACCTGCGCTTGGACCTCGGCTAGAGCAGCCATGATGGAATCCCTGTCGACCATAACCTCCTCCAGCTCGGACTTGAAGTCCGTCACACCATCCCGAATGAACTCCTAGAGAAGCTCAAAGTTGGAGTTGATCTCATAAGCACGAGCATAAGGCTCGAGGGTGACATCTCGAGCTGCGAGATGGAGCCTCACCTGCTCAACACGAAACATTATCAATCTATCAAGTGACGATAAAACACTTAGAAAAATAATTGGAGAAAAGTGTGTCTTACATGCTCGACACAAGCCCAAACTCTTTCTTGGCATCCTCAACGACTCTCGGGTATGAGCCAATGCGGCAGCACGAGCCTCGGCCTCGGAAGCATGCTTTTCCCCATCCTGTAAGTAAGCTTCGGCTTCCCCGAGCTGAGCAGTGAAGGCAACTTTGTCGGCAAACATCTTCTTTCACGCTAGCTGAAACTTCTCTTTGTAATCATCACGAGAGATCTGATAGCTATCTAACTTGGACTCAAGGTGGTCAATCCGGCTTAGACGTTCCTCGGCCTGCTGCACCAAGTCCTCATTCCTTTCCCTCTTGGCGATGAGATACTCAATATCGGTGGTGAGAGTCGTGATACTCTCGTTAGCCTCGGTTAGACCAGAACCCATAGCGGCTGACTTGATCTGAAACTCACTCGAGCTCACCACTCTATTGTACTCGGCGAGAAGCTGCAAAATAAGAGAGTCAAACAAAGAGCATGTCAAAGAACAAGAAACACCAAGTAAATAAGAGTGGTAATAAAAGGAGAACCAACCATTACGATGATGTCGGAAAACTTGATATAGTTCTCCCCGTTCTCCTTGGTAAGTTCCTCTGGCAGAGGAACCTCGCATCCCAGATGATGGAATTGGCGTATAATATACGATGTAGTACTTTGTCCGTGCAGACATTGTACTCCGACTTGTAGTCCAAGTTCCAGGAGTTCCCTTTGTCGGTTACCCTCTGCTTTGGCTCACCGATTCCTTTTCCCTTGTTTGTCGCCTTCCTCTTAAGCCCACGATCCGACTTCTTCCCACAAGGGGGGTCTGCGGAGATGAGAGGAGATCCCACGGGAGGAGAGATCGTGGAGCGGGGAGTAGCAACGGGTTTCTCCGGACGGGTCTTCTCCGAGCGGGGAGGAGCCCTGGTTCGGGAGGAAGGCTTGACCCAGGACGATGTCTCGACTCGGGGGCGACCTCGACACGGGGAAGAGCCTCGATCCTCTCGGTGCGGGACTAACAAGGCGCGGGAGGCGGTGAAGAGTCCCTACGACTCGTTCCTGCACCAGCCTTCGTGGAAGCCTTTCTTGCTGCTTTCTGCTAGCGATAGCTGGACATGTTGGATCCTGGGATCAAGTTGGGAGCTGAAACAACAAAGATGTCTAACTCGTCAAGTAAACCCGAAAATTTTCTAAGTATAAAAGTACATTAGAGGTTGGGATATGAGACTTACGTTGGATGGTGGTGGGTAAGAGAGTAGAGCGATCAGTAGCGGTGACGGCTCGAAGTCGAGAAGCCAAATCTATGATTTGCGCATAATCAAACTCTTTCCAAACAGTCTTTCTCTGTTGAATAATCGTAAGGAAATGAGAGACGTTGCAGTCAAAATAAGCCCTATCCAACGTAGCTGTTAAACAAAAACAACAACACAAGTTAATAACTTAGAGAAATACAAAACAAAAATCAAAAGAGACAGTCGAGCTCGGATCAAGCCTCTACCCGGCTTGGGGGTCCACGCGGTAGTCGCAAGGTGAGATAAATCACCAAAGGTGAACTCGTTCACCGGAAATAAGAAGTATCGCGACTTCCAGTCCTCATCCTTGGTAGGGAATCCTGAAAGAACCTTGCAATGGGGGTTTGCCGCGACGTGGAAGATATTAGAGTTACCAGAGACACCCCTCATGGCATATATGCACGAAAACATCAGCACGGTAAGTGGGAGACCGCACTTCTCCGCTAGGGTCTGAAGGCCAACCACAAAACGAATGAAGTTTGGACCTAGTTGGGGTAGCACGGCGCCCATGCCGTGCAAGAGCCGCACTAAGAGCTCGGGAAAGGGAAAGGTGAGACCGCATTTCCTAAAATAAACCTCATATGCACAGGAATGACCTTCCCTAACAAGTTTCGGAATCTCCAATTCCGTGGGGGAAACTAAGGCAATGTCTCGCGAAATCCGACAGCTACGCCTAAATTCCCTAAGCCTATCCTTAGAACATCTAGAGTAAGGATGGGGACCAAAACGTGGAGAGGCTTCGGAGATACCTGGAGTTGGGGAGGCGCAGGGTGTAAGAGACTCCTCGGAATGAGTAGAGACGTTATCAAGCGAACACTCGCCCCCAAAGTTGGGAGAGTGGAGAATTTCCTTGGTCCAAGTAAGTTCTGTGACCTTACGAGCTAAGCTACTCGGAGAGACAGTCTCGGGCGTGAAACTTGGAGAGGAGTCGGTTGGGTTGCCAGAAAGGGAGCAATATGGGTCATCATGGGCGGTCCCGTGACTCGGACCAGCACGAGAACACCCCGGCTCAGGATAAGATGAAGAAGCTCGGCATGGGGATCCCGACCTGACGCGAGTACCTCGAAGTGGAGGCTTCGACGCGCTATGGAAGACTTGGTGCGGGGGGTTTGTCGCGATGCATGGGGCTTGATGCGGGGGGGGGGGGGGNGCGGGGGGAGCCTCAGCCAGTGCGCGGGCCACCAAAATTGACATCCTTCAGCTCAGGTGCCTCGGCACGGGGGCTTTGGCGCATCATGGAGTTCTTGGCACTGGGGGATCGCCGCAGCCCGGGGTCTCGACGCGGGGGGAGGCTCGACCGGAGCTTAGGCTTCTCGGCTTGGTGCAGGGCACACTCTCCGAGTCTTGGCGCCAGCGTGAGGCTCGGGGATTGTTGGCACCAAACCGAGCCATGAGATTCCATGGTTGGTTTTTCTCCATTGAAGAAGAGAAGAAAAGGGAGGAAAAGAGAAGAAAGGAGAAGCAGATAAAAAGTGAAAGAGTGAAAAAGGGGAAAAGTAAAAAGGAGAAGAAAATAAGAGTGAAAAAGTGAGAAAAGTAAAAAGGATAAAAAGGTGGGAAAAATTAAAAATGATTTAAACAAATGTTCCCACCAAAACAAAGGAAGAACTCAAAGGGAAAAGCATTGTTTGATCTAAAAATTGGTATAATTTACGGTGAAAAACAATTTTTTCACGGGATTCAAACCGCAAAATGAATCAAACTCAGCTACAAAACCATTAAATCACTAAAAGCTCAAGAACACACATGAGACAAAAAGAAACTCTGGAAAGGAATGAGGAGTGAATACCTTGTAAAGGAGTCTTTGGCAGAGGATTATGAAGCCTTCTTCAACCGGAGGTGGAGTGCAGGATTTCTGAAGCGAAAAAAAAATAAGGAAATGAAACAGAAGTGGGAAATCAGAAATTTTCGGTGTCTCCTATAGTGGAAAGAAGGAGCGATTTAAGGGATTCCGATTTCAAAATCTTGATCCTCAACCATATCCTCGCCGGAAAATCCGCCTGAAACCTAGTCAGATTCTCTCAGAATCTCGTGAAGGTGGGAAACTGGCGATTCCATCAAAGGAAATCTTCCATTAATGTAATGGGGGGCAAAAATGTGGGCGCGTAAATCGACTCGGGTCAACTTACCGGGTCCGGGTTGGCTCGTGAAGTCGGCGACCAACGACAAGGCACGTAGAGTCGCGACGGCGCTATGGAGAGTGGCCACGACGACTACACACGGCGAGTCACGACGTAGCTCCGGAGAGTCAACACGACGACCACGTACAGCGAGTCACGACGGTGCTCTGGAGAGTGGCCACGACGACCACGTACGTTGAGTCGCGGCGTTGCTCCGAAGAGTAGCCACGGTGAGAGTTTGCTCAGAGCCCACGAGCGGGAGAAACCGATATTGGGTCGACGCGTCCCATCACGAACATTACCCTTAGTGGGTCGACTCGGCCCGTCGCGAAGCCCAGAACAAAGTCTCTCAGAAGACTCGCGAGTGAGAGTCAAAGGGGGCGTGGCGCAAATTTAAAAAGACGTAACGGAAAATCGAAGACATTAAGGAGGCATTGAATGCCAAAGATACTGGAGGAGCCTCGTGGAGAACCCTATAAATAGTCTCTACAAGGGTCCGGAAAGGGGACCGAAAATCCTTTGTAAAACTTAGCACATTCTTGAGAAAACTTGTAAACTCTTGAGAGACATTGTAATCAACCACTTATTATAATAAAGATAATCACTTTCATTCATATATTCTAATCAATTTGGATGTGAGGGAAATTCTGCTCTCACACATTCTAATATCACTCTCTCAACGATAACCACTTAATTGCAACTGTTACTATACAATGTACTGGTCCATTTCATTATTTTGTCCATTCAATCTACTAACTTCCAATACAAGCAAAATATACACCTATATGCAAAAAAGAAGAAGAAGTTAATGCTCTTCACCTACCATATCTTTTTCCCAACGAACAAAACTTCCCACAAAATTAATGGCTATTAACTTCTTTAATATCTAGTTTCTTTTACCAAAAAAAATTGAAAAAGTGTTGCCTTAATTAGCCTTTCTAATCACTCATTAATTGTACAAGTACAACCTATTATGCCGCCTAAAAACGAACTCACGACCAAGGGAGCATTTTTGTCTTTTTGTTTATACCATTAAAGCTTGTATTATGGCATCTCCAATACTACATTATTGTATTTTTTAAAAGCTTTGTTACCAATATGGTAATTTCTATAAAAAATCCTTAAAATTTTTCTTTCTTCCACAATGTTTTTGCATAACTTTCATTGTGTTTCGCCTTCTTATTCGTTATTAATTTTCTTTTGTCTTCCTTTACTTTGTTTCTTTCAATCTTCTCTCATTAGCATTTTCTTAAACAAAAAATTCAATAAGATTTTCTATTTAAACATATAAGTAATAATTTTAAATTTAGATTCATCCTAAAATTTCTAATGACATGATTTAGTTACAACTTTCTAACCTAAAATACAAACAAATCAAACCAGTTCAAAGGGTCCAAAACTTAAAAAAGCTCAAACTCTAACAAGTTCCGATATCAGGGAGGATAGAAGACCGGTTCAGGACTGCCGATCGGCCGATGACCCACATAGAAAGATAAAGAAGACAAAAAGATCACCTTCAAGTACCGGTTGAACTAGGTGACTCACGTTGATTTAGAACTAGAGTAGCAGGTCGTCGTCCCGCGCAGCTTCCTGACCTCGAGACCTCCTGCCTTTTCAGCTCTGAAGACCAACATGTAAGCCACGAAATCCCTCGACACAAGCATCACCACTACCGGCAGCGTTGACCTAAATGTCGAGAGTGAAAAAGTCGTTGGCCAAGATGAAGAATCGTAGGGCACGTTGTTGTGATAAGAAAAGATACGTCGAAAGTCTCCTTCACCTTTCTATCTCTACAATCTACACGACTCAAGGTCTAGAAATTTCCATATCTAAAGAGCTTTTGGAGAGAGAGATTTTTTTTATTGATCGGCCTAAGCACATTGTCTCCATTAAGTCTGACCATTTTGGGTCCGGTTATCTGACTTTCCATATAATTATCCGTTTTGATAAAAAAATGTTAACACCACATAGATCAGGTAAGATTAGGTACTCTTATTACCCATTAAAATAGTTAAAATTTTAAAATATAATATATGCTTAACAATACTATTAGTATTTTCTTAAATAAATACATTCTTGTGTTTTAATAAATTTAAAATCTAGTAGCCGTTAAAAACTTAAGTAATTTATATATCAATTTTAGAATTGATTTTTATAAGAGTTAATGTATAAAATAAAATAAAATTTTCATTGTAAAATTTAAAATTTATTGGTTTTTCTAATGCCCCTACCCTAAAGCCGTATGATTTTTATCCGACGTTTCTATATCTTCCACTTTGGGGAGTAATGACTCTATTGGTGCTATTCTTCGACCATCACCATTAGAGAAACTTCCAAAAGTTTCTTAACTAATTTTTTATTAGTTTTTTTAAAAAAAAATTTAAACACTTAAGAAACTTCGTATGTATTTATTGATTTTGTCGTCCATTGGTAGAACCCGAGAGATTCTCAATTTTTTTGAAAACATAAAATATTATTTTATTAAAAATTATTGAAAAGTGATAAATTTTTGAAGTTCGGTTCGGTTTTCGAAAATCTTAATTTTGGTTAAGTTTTTGTTTTTTCAGTTTTTTCAGTTTATTTTCGGTTTTTTGGTTTGTTCGGTTAATTTTAGCAAATTTGGTTATGTTCGGTTCGGGTCGGTTTGGTTAATTTAGTAAAAAAAATTGTCACCAAACTGAACCGAAAACCCAAACTAAAATAAAAATGGTGCCAAATTAAAATGAACTAACCGAATAAACCGAACAACCCTAACTTTGGTTCGGTTCGTTTTATTCGGTTCAGTTTAAATGCCTATCCTTAAGAAAAAAACAAAAAACAACCGAGCCAATCATAAGCCGACACGTGTGCGGATCTTAAGTGGTTTAAAAAACCTTATCTAAGAGCCGGCTCTTATATTAGTTTAATTAAAAAATTTATTTTTCTTCTTTAATACACTCTACATACACTTAAAAACTCATCAAAATCCTCCAATGGAGATGGTCTTAGTGCATTGCTGACACATCAACACTCCAAAACTGATGATGTTTTACCTTATTCGATTCCTTTCTTTGTATTTTGGCGCTTATGAAAGGTTTGAAATATTTTGCTTTTCCAACGTATGAACACCTTTCTTCAATTTTGTTGGTCTCTAGCCCATTCAGACGATATGTCATTGTACAATATTAGCTTGCACCCTCATTCCACTACTGGTTCACCTGATCGTGTCTCTTAGACACCTCCCACTCCGGGACTTGTAAAGTGTAATGTCGATGTAGGTGCTCCAGATAATTGCTCATTCGCCGGTCTTGGTTGGATTGTTTGAAATGAATATGGTAGTACTCTTCATTGCGGATTTGTCAAATTTGAAGGACGAATTGAAATTGAAGAAGCTAAGGCTACTGCACTTTTATAAGGATCAAATGTTCCTGGTCTTTAGGCTATCGATAATATTTGAAAGTGATAATTTGATGTTGGTCCAAACTCTTAATGCCCATCAAAGGAATCTTCGTCTCCAATTCATACAAGAAGCTATATATCAATGGCGATCTTGCTTTGATTCATTTTCTATCACTCATACCAATCGCAAATCAAATTCTTGTGCTGATGTACTTTCGCGAAGAACATTAAAACATTAAGCTCTTCCTCTAACAGTGTCATTTTCGATTGTTGTCCTTTTTTCTTTTTAATAATGTACACTATGATTTGAGTTAATAAAATGAAATTGTGTTGGAAAAAAATACATTATTCTAGATTACAAATGTATGTAGTTATGGGTAATGATTTAAACTATATAAATTTTTCTTACTTCTTTACCTATTAATACCCAACTCATATATTATGTATTAAAATGGTATTCAAATTATTAAAATTGTAAAATACTTTCAAAATAGTTAACATGTTCAATTTCTTTTGTAATACGTAGTTAATTAAAAACGAGAAAATTATAACAATGGTCATAATTTTCTATTGCATTACGAGGAATACCATAATATGAGCATCTTATACAATATATCATATTGTGACTGAATGAAAAGTGTATGGTGCCCTTGGACTTTTGTTAGCGGTTTTTTAAAAAACTTTTTACCAATTTTTTTATATACAAAACCGAGGTAATTTACTTTCTAATTCTCAGGATCGGCGAACATCATCTTTACAAGAAAATCTTCACATATCGCCGGCGAAGATCGGAGATGTCATCAGACAAACCTAATCGTTCTTCACCCATATTGAAAGAGAAGAAACCAACCTCAAAACCACCATCTCGCCTACCACAGAGACCGTCGCAGAAGCCAACAAAAAAAGCGGTTGAGCGTAATATGGCAGAGAACCCACCGGCTAATCCTCCGATAGAACTGCCATCGACATCTGAACCTCCAACTGAACACCTCTCTCGCCCACCACAAAGATGTTCGCAGAAGCCAAACAAAAAGGGGTCGAGAGATTGGGAGAGAATCTACCGGCTGAACCTCCGATGGTACATCCAGTGACTTCTTCAAGAATTTGAAAAGTTTGTCCACCCGAATCTTCGAAATCGGTGGACCAAATAGACAACCAAACCGTTATGGAACCAGATCTTGTCCATCAGATTCATACAGTTTCAATGGTAGACGAACCAAGTAAGGATTTGAACATTGTCCACCAGCTTTGTAGAAATTCGTCCTCCAAAGTAGTAGAATCGAATTTGGTCCATCATGAGAACTCCAACCCGAGTGGACCAGAAAATAGATCATTAGATGTGGTCCACGCTTTGCAGAAAATTATGTCCACAAGGGCCATTCCTTTCCATAATGAGCAAATGACTAAGGTAGATTCATGTTTCCTACCTCATAGGTTATACACACTTGATCGATATCCTCCAAACGGTAGGATCAACTCCTACTCAAAGCCAGAGTATCTGCTTGATCTTGTCGAGTCTCTCGAAGGAACAACGACATTAAACAATCTGAAATCTTTAGTATTTGGTCCATTATTAAACATCCCGGTGTGGTTGGCTTCCTTATCAGGTAAATTGGTCCATCAGATGTTGTGCCGATCATTGGTAACAAACAGAAAATATGAGCTATGGTTTGTTTTTGCCGGTTATCCGTTTTGTTTATCGCTTCGCGAGTTTGGTATTGCGATGAGACTTCCTTGTGTTCCTTATCCCGAGAAGTCTGTATTAGGTAGACTACAAAAACTAGAAGATCTGAAGCAGTCGTATTGGAACAAGCTTATAGATAGTAAAAAGCAGAATATCCTAATAAGAGACATAGTCGGGTGGTTGAAAACGGACAAGAGTTTGCCTGAAGAGAAAAGAATGCAAGTGTGGCAAAGAATTCGCCTTGCTCTTTTGGTTATTTTCGAAGGTATATTGTTGTGTAACACTAATCCGGTGAGAGCCTTAAGCAGCGTTGTTGAGATGTTGAAGGATCTTGAAGCGTTTGAGACTTATCCTTGAGGAGTCTTTCCTTATCACCATTGAGATGATTAAAGTGGGAAGGCAGTGCAAAGATGTAGAGAAATTAAGAGAGAAGCTCAACGGATCTCACACTGCTACTCACGACTTTACGATTGGAATGCCGTTGTTTTTCTTTGCCGCTATCCCACAACTTCTCAAGATTCTGCCGCAACCGGACGAATTTGACCATGATTTCACTCATGAATCTATTATGACGCTGCTGGTGTGCAAGACTTTTCAAAACGATAACATACTGCAAGGGGAGAACTCCCCGATTGTAAGTTATTTGAATATATATAAGTTGTTTATTATTCTCATATTATAATGTTTAAGATTGGTAATTTATTTTTCTTACTAGATGTATGTGCCACCTTTACTACCTACGGAGGACCACACATACACAGAGGTGAATGACTATTGGATGGACGAGGCAGAGAAAAAGGCGGCCGATTACATGGAAAGTCTTATTTCCGAAGGGTTAACATTTGAGAAAGATAAGTGGCCATGCGGTTCAACGGTATTTGATATGATTTTTGTGGTTGAAAAGAAGAAGAGCAAACCAAACGGAAAAACCAGTTCGAAGGAGCGAGAAGCAAGACAAAGATGCGCCTGAGACCTCCAATGTCAGAAAAGGTAAACGTAAAGAACATGAAAGACTTCCATCAAGTATTCCCGAGGCAGAGGAAGAAGAATTATTGTATGCAGAAGATGCCTATAGACACGTGGAGGAGATGTTTACGGCTCAATCATAGAAAATGATTAATGAAATACGGGCCAAGATTCTTGCGGATCAGAGTGAGAAGATTATCACTCTTATGGAGAGAGCGGTCGAGGTTGAAGGATGAAATTATGGATGAGATTATAAGTGAAATGCGGAAGGTTGGAAAGTTCACCGGCGAAGAACCGTGTGAGAGGACACCTTCTCCTGCTGTACCTTTAAGCAAACATTTCACGTTATTTGAGCAGATCACACTGGAAATGCTAGTGGACGAAGGTGGTATATCTACTATTGACAAGATGGATTTTTGAGATTACCCGGGGGTTGCAAACTTACTAACAGTTCTACCTTGCAATGTAAGTATTTATTTCCTAAATCAAGTCTACAAATGCGTATGAAGGTGATGGGTAACAATAATTTATGTTTTATGCAGGCTCGTTTCAGGTCCACAGAAGAAACGGTGGACATAGATGAAACAGTCAAACAGTCCACTAAAAAGGAGATGGTCGGGTCCACGCCGGAGACGGTGGACATAGATGAAACAAACAAAAATTCCAAGGAGAAGGTTGGTTAGATGCTCAATAATTCAAGTTTTTTGCATGTTCAACTGACTGTTTCCTTAGGCAACTAACTAAGGAATTCATGTCAACTTTATTTTGGTTTCCTACATTCGGTCTACAATTGTGTTTGAAGGTGGGTAACATTCATTCATATTTTATGCAGGCTCGTCTCATGTTCATGGACGAGATGGTGGACGTAGACCAAACTATCCATCAGTCCACTGAAAAGGCTGTGATGACGTCCACGGCATCGACAATGGACGTTAATAGAACAAACAAAAAGTCTGATGAGAAGGTTGGTTAGATGCTCAATAATTCAAGTGTTTTGCAAGCTTAACTGACTGTTTCCTTATGCAACTAACTTAGGAATTTATGTCAACTTTGTTTTGGATTGCTACATTCGGTCTATAATTATGTAAGAATATGGGTAACATTCATTCCTGTTTTATGCAGGCTCGTGTTATGTTCACGGAAGATAGTGAACGTAGACGAAACTATCAATCAGTCCACTGAAAAGGCTGTGATCACTTCACGACATAGACTATGGACGTTGATGAAACAAATAAAAAGTTCAAAGAGAAGGTTGGTTAGATGCTTCATAATCCAAGTTTTTGCATGTGTAACTGACTGTTCCATTAGGCAACTAACTAAGGAATTCATGCAAACTCTTAACAATTATGCAGAATGTGTATAGAAGACGTAAGTGCTTACAGTTTGGAGACAAAGATGTTGTTCCATCAGACACCAAGGAAGGAGAAGTCCAAACCCACAAGGAAAAGAACATAACAAGTGCAGGAGAAGGTACTTATTAATTACACTTTTTGTCTCATGTTTTAATAGATATGGATGAACATCCAACTTCATATTTGGGGTTCTTGTATTATTAGGGTGTAGATGAGGAAATTATAGATAACAAACACGAATCGAGTGAATATGAACCTAAAAATATTGCACCACATGTACTTCTTTGTCATAAACTTCGAAGGGCTTTAAGTGACTTAGATCTTTATAAACAGGCTGAAGCCTTAATGCGTTCGTGTGTCCTATGGATAGAGAAACCATAGACGGATGAAGGGGAGTAAGTAGTTTTTATTAACATACACCCGTTTTTGGATCGTGGATATATTGTATATAATCAATTTTCAAATACACATGTTCAAGATGAAGCTGAAGGAATGGTGCATGCAAACTATTTGGTGGTAGATGAGAAAGCATATGCTGAAGCTGTCATGAACATATTTCATGTAAGTAGCACATATGCAATTAATCATGGCTCTAGTGGACAAGTACAATGTCCATAATGTACTAGTTTTACAATTTGCGTCTAATTTATCCAACCACATGTCAAGGACGGTGCATCCTAAGATAAGTATAATGACCAACTAGATGAGGCCCTTGAACCAATTGGAGTGGAAGAGGTAAAAAAAATATCAAAATGGACATACTTACAGACATGGACATATCTATGAAGTAGATATATGCAACTGAATGTATGCAGCCACAGGAAAAGGACGGTGCATCCCAACCAAACGAATGACCAACTGGATGAGGTTCTTATACCTACTGGAATGGAAGAGGTATGACTAATACCACAACAGACATAATTTTAATAATTAACATTTTTATTTAGTCATTCCTACAACGTCTTTTGGTTTTGTGGACAAGTTTCATTTCATTCGTGGACCAGTTTATTTAAAATGGACGTATTTATTAAGTAATTTTACCCAACCGAATTTATGCAGACACGGGTTAAGGATGGTGCATCCAAAAATAAGTCGAATGACCAAATGGATGAGGTTCTTGTATCAACTAAAATGGAGGAGGTATGACAACTACCACAATGGATATACCCACAAGAATGAACATTTTTATTTAATTGTTCCTGCAATTACTTTTTATTTTGTGGACAAGTTTCACCTTATGCATGAACCATTTTTATTAAACTGTGTTTTTGTGTACAAATTGTTCGAACAACAACATCATGAAGGGGGGTCATTTGATATTGCGGTAGAGGACCAAGTGGATGAGGACCTTCCACGACTGATAGGGGACAAAATTAGTACATATAATGCTAATAGTTTAATCAATATCAAATTTTATTAATATATTGTCACATATGGTAGTTTGACCTTTTTAAGATACAACTCGAGATCGGTTAACCTATTCAAGTGAAAGAGGTTCATGATCAAACAATGGGGGCGGGGAACAAGTATGTTATTTATTGACATAATTCACAATTCTTCATCATTTTCATTTTAACAAAATCTATTTCAACTTAATCTAAATATTATCCATGGACCAGGATGACGAGACGGTAGATGAGCATGAGGCTCTTTCACCATTGAGAAATCTAGGGGTAACTAAATATATGGTTATGCATGGAGATATTTATTTAACATGGACAAATGCACTTTCGTTTAACTGTTGGCATGATACTTGTTTATATCCCTTCGTGCAAGACATTAATGCTAAGCCTGAGGGGTTGGATATCTCGAGGAAAAGGCATGGGACAAGCTTGGATGTTCAACACGAAGACGATGGGATTGCGGGTATTGCAAACCGGGAGCAAAAGATTACAAACAGCCCAAAAGATACATCAATTCTGCTACATCCAAACAGGTTGTCAACAAAATTGTCCACCCGTCTTTAGCAAGACTAGACGCAAAGTTGAAAAGAAATTCCTTAACAAGTTGAAGACATACAAATAAAAGTAAATTTTAGTCCACAAGGCTGAAATACGATTGGCAACCAATGCAAATATTATATTTTTTTTTCTGCAGAGAGTACATAATTGATGGACACCTGGTCAACAACTCATTCTTTACATAAATTTCTAAACCGAAACAATGGGTTGACACAATGGTGAAAACCATTTATAATTTTCCTTTACATTAGTACTCATTAATGTATTTCAACATATATTGATACATTATATGTAAAACATATGGATGTCTTGCTAAACCTATTATGGAGGAAGTTGGGTGAAACACTAGTAAAAAAAAAGGTTGTTATATCATATGCATTTTTCACTTAATTTTCTGTGACGCGTACCCGAAGTTTAAGAAGTCAAAAAACAAAGGGACATAGAGTTGGAATAGTATGACTAGGAACTATGTTCGTGGGATTATGCCTGGTTATTTAAATAAGCTTGTTTGGTATGCAGATGTGGACAAGGTTTACGCTCCAATGAATTGGGGCAAAAAGCATTGGATGGCGCTCGTTATTGATCTTATCAATGGGAAGATTACAATACTAGATCCTATTCACAGTGGTACTGGTGACCAGAAAATGGAGACGATGATGAAACTCATTGTAGACATGCTATATGCTACGATCAACCAGCTTGTTCCTGCAAATTCATATAAAACACAACTTTCAACTACCTTTGTATACGAGAGGATGCGCGGAACATCACATAACGAACGTTGTGGAGATTGTGGTCTGTTATCCATCAAGTTCATAGAGCTTCACTGCCAAGACGTAGAATTGGTTGGCATTACTGAGCGTATGGTTGACAAATTGGGTTTGAAATACGCATTCGAGCTATATGAAGAATTCATAATCCCGATTATCAAATGATAAGTTTTTGTTTGGCATACATTGTTTACTCTATATCAGAAACTTGTTTTTATGTTTCTTTAACGAATGGATATAACATTATTGTATCTTTTTAAGAACATATTTTAAAGCTTTTTCACTCCTAATGGACATATTCTACAAAGGCCGTTTACATTATGTCCACGCAGACAATTAACAAAAATGTATGTAATTTTAGCTTCACTTCTCTACCAATTCAAATTTGAACATCAATGGTTAGTGTATGATGATCAGTCCAACACACTAGAATCTATAAAAAAAAAAACATACCAAAATATGTCAACTTATGTCAAATATTATCAATTTTCATATAGACGGTATATCTATAATCGTTGTGGACAATTTATATTAAAACGGTGGATCTATTTGCGATGGACATATACTCAAACGATGGATATATATATCATTTTCTCCATGTAAAAAAATTATTAACTGCTTGTTTTGTCCAATAATATATCATTTATGTCCACTCTTGATTTTTTTGCCGAGCCAGTCCAATTTATTACACTATATAACTCAGACTAGTTAGATGCAAACAAAACTTAACAACAAATTTCCTCTTAAGTCAAATAATATATACTTCCATATATGCGGTTGAAAAATTATATATCTATTCGCGGTGGAAAATTATGTTAAACGGTGGACATAAGGACATAAAGAAATATAATTCGGTGGACATATATACGATGGTCAAAATGAGTTTTGATAAGAAGTTTCTGACCAAAGTTGTCACATTATATAGCAATTCTGTCCAACACACTAGAATCTATAAAAAAATATACCAACATATGTTAACTGATGTCATATAATATCAACTTTCATATAGACGGTATATCTGTAATCATTGTGGACAATTTATATTAAAACGATGGACAATATGCGATGGACATATAGTCAGATGATGGACATATATAGGGTGGACATATATATTATTTTCTCCCTATAAAAATATGTTGTGCTTATTTTGTCCACTAATATATCATTCTTGTCCACTCTTTATTTTTTTGCCGAGCGACTCCAATTTAATATACTATATAACTCAGACTAGTTAGACGTAAACAAAACATAACAACAGATGTCCTCTTATGTCAGTTAATATCTACTTCCATATTAATGGTTCACAAATAATATATCTATTCCTGTGGAAAAATTATATTAAAACGGTGGGCATAAGAACATACCTACTTTCATTTTTTGGACATATATACGATGAACAAAACGAGATTTGATAAGAATTTTCCGACCAAAGCTGTTACATTGTAGATAAATGCAATGCAAAAGATATTATAAGATTACAAAAAGCTACATTTTGGTGCATCTTACCCAAGAACATCATATAGTTACCTTAACACAAAATATAACTTCATAATTACACGCTTATATAGGGTTCTTGCAACTTGCCCTATTGTGACCCGACAAGTTGCATGTCGTGCAGTTTCGTTGACCATTTTGCGTCTCCTGCGGTTTTCATGTTTTAAAAAGTGTCACAATATTTTTCACATAAAATATATCATCAACTATTCATAATCTACTTTCATATTATCAGTATAGTTTCTGCAAAATTAATTACTCTTTGCTCTCATTGAGAAGAGATTCTAACCATTCTTGGCCTGCCCGAGCCTCTTTTGGTCCTCGGGGGTGAGTATGTTCGTCCACTAAACTCTCAAGGATGTCAATGTCCTTCTCCCTTACTGGAGGAAGAATAATTTGTGTCCACATATTTGCCTATTCACTAACCTAGTAACATTTACCCACCAAATAGTATACATCTATGTTTTTTATCCTTACAACAACAAGAGCATGGCAACAAGGGACAAGCAAAACTTCAAACATCCTACATGTGCAGGTATTCCTAACTAAATCCACTATAAACACACATCCACTACTGTAGTTAACTTGGTAAATTGTGTCTGATGCCCTGATAACTACACAATCGGTCGCATCTTTGAGGTGTTCGATAAGCAAATCTTCAATTTTAGGGGTACAAAATTTTTTTGCATTCCCAACTATCTTTTGCGTGCGCAAAACCAGCTCATCAACATTGTCCTAATAGATTCGACCATTGTAGCTATTGGAAAATTGATGGCCTTTTGAAGCACTATGTTGCTGCTCATTAAGTTGTACCCCATACTAGAGAAATAAGTAAGTGTCCAATGAGCAAATCCTATATCCAACAAATATTCAACACAACTAAGATTACGGTTTTTCACTTCTTCAAACCAATACCTAAAATCGCCAACGGTGTATGATATTTCCGCATTTGAAACCATTGTTGCAAGCCCTTCACATTTGAATTTATGTTTTACGTTCCTTTCGAAATGCACAACACAAGCTCAATGTTTGACAAGGGGATAAACTGACCGTAATCCCACATATACGGCTTGGTGCCGATCATACACAAAAATGAGGTATTATGCGTCGTGGACAACTGTTTTTAACTATTTGAAAAACTATGTCCATCCAGCAATATTTACTTCGTATATTACGCCGAAAGCTAAAGGAAAAATATGGTAGTTTCCATCTTGTCTACTAGTCTCAACCAAACAACTTTTATACTTTCCCTTATTTTGGGTACCATCAATGCAAATAACTTTCCCAAAATTCTTTTATCCCGCAACAAAAGCCCTAAACGCAACAAATAAGTATTTGGACAATTTCGGCCCATCCACTGTAGCTTGAACAATTTTCACGTTCGATAATGTCCCCAGATTCGTAAGGCTTAGTAAGTACAAATACCTTGCTAGAAATTCATAGCTTTCTTCCTCACCCCCTCCCTTTTTGCACTGCCACTTCCCTTGTATACCATGTCTTCATATATGAAATTGTTATATTAAAATCCGACAAAACTAGCTGAGGTACGTCACAAGTACGCGGCCCTTCTTTTTCATGCGCATAACGAGCCTTCAACAACTCACCAAGTATGATTGAGGTTGCTTTCTTACCGTATTGAGACCTTATTTTAACGTCACGTGTATGCTTTAGCATCACTCTCTTTATATCAACAGTGCCAGACTATAAAGTTGAACAATCTTTTTATCGAATACATTGAAATTGCCCTATGTAGCTCACCCTTGTTCTTGTAAGACAATCCAGCATGTAGTGCATCACCTCCTCTCTTCAAATTAATATTTGCTTTATCAGTTACCATCCTATTCATGTTATCCTTGAATGGCGGTACATCACTTGCGTAATTAACTAAACGCAAGAAGTCTACGTTGAAATTGATACCGCAAATGTTGGAATTTGCATCTTGTCCACTGTTCATACACTCTTCACGTCCACAAATGACCTCGAAAACTTGTCCACCAACAACTACAAAATTCACTAAAATGTTATAATATCACTTATTGACCCACACTTGATATAGACTAGAGACAGCCCTTCATTTTCAATAATTATATGTTCATTACCTTATGTCTCTATTGATGTTTCTCCCTAAAATACGCAACATTCGAACCAGACGGCGGTGCATCACATTCGTTATTGTATAAACAAAACACGCGTTCATTTAAATCAATACCACATACATTGGAATTTTCATTTGGGCCACTAGTCAATGACCCTAAACGTCCACCAATACTCTCACCCACTTGTCAACCAGCAACTACACATTCAACTAAAATGTTATTACACATTGAGACCCCTCATTTTTAAAACTTCATGGACATTACCCTCGACTTATATAGATGTTTCTCCAGACTCTGCTGCAACATCCCCACCAAAGTGTCCACATGGATTGGTATTCAAAGTATGTCTATGACTGCATGAGATACCTGCCACAAATTGAATAATTTGGATTTATTTATAAAAACAACTAATTCATCATAAAGTCTAACAAATTCCTCATTATCTTATATTTAATGTTTAATTCATGAGAACACATATGTATAACAAATTCCTCACTGTCTTATTGTATCTATCCACAACGTATTCGTATCAACAACACTATGTCTAGCATCTTCACGATTTTCATCTACTTGTCTATTATACTCAACAAGCAAAGCATATAAATTGGCATAATGATCCCATTGAGTCTGGTTTTCAATGTATTATAGTCTCTCACGAGGTCGAAGTTGTACTCAAGTGGTCCATAAAAATTGTCATAACCACCCTATTCTTCCTCACTAATACTCTTGTTTATTGTTACATGCTCTTTACATGTACGCTTTCGCTTGAACGCCACTATATGTCCACCTTCAGCATGTTTATCTCCACCACTTATAGAATTCGGTACACTAGTACTATTGGTCACCCCAATTTCAATACCCATCCCATATCCTACGAACTTCTCAGTGGACTATTTCAAGTTCGTTCACACTATTTAGGAATTCCTAGTTTTCGTATAGACCCAACAGATCATTAATCTGTTCATCGAGTGCAGCATATGGATATAAGGCCAGAATTTTTTGACTGTTGTTGTCCACTGCAGTTTTCTGTCCTGTAGACATATACATATTTTGTCCACCATTCTCATCCATTGTCTTCTTGAATCTTTCTAAATTGTCATCGCTTTCCACATAAATAGGAGGCATTCTTGTTTGGGTGAAAATAACATATGAGCTCTTCTGCCAGTAGCTCAAACTAAAGTCTCTTTCATGTAACTTCCCTCCATAGGTACGCACTATCTTCGAGACGAAACTTGAGTATTTGTCTTCTTTGCTCAATTTAACACACTTAGCATAAGTGTTATTAGCAACTCAAAAATGCCAAGTCCCACATTCTAGACAATCCCACTCCCCAAAAATTATCAGAACATTGTTGTCCATTGCGTTTCAGGTACAAACATACAATCATGTCCATTAGACATCATATAACACAACAATGTCTATAAATACTTTCGTCCATTTTCAAATTACAAATTACTGGTTCATCCTTAACAACAATCTTGTCCATCACGCAACATTAATCTAAATTATGTCTATATTTAGTTTCGTCAATTTTCAAATAACTGGTCCATCATTAACAACAATATCGTCCATCACGTAACATCAATATAAATTATGTCTACATATAGTTTTGTCCATATTACTGGTCCATCCTTAACAACAATCTCGTCTATTACACTTGACGAAACTAGACACTGTCCATTTGTCCATTTCACACATACATACAGTTTGTTCATACACAACAATGTATATATATAGTTCGTCCATTTTCAAACATGAATTACCGGCCCATCACTAACAACAATTTCGTCCATTACACAAGATCAAACAAACACTATATGTTTGTCCATTTCACACACAAATACAGTTTGTCCACACACAATTACATTTCGTTCATTATTTACCAACTATCTACTCCACTGCTCAACATTGTAAACAATATTTGTTCATTTCACATTACAAAAAATGTTGTTCCATTGGCCACACTATCAAATTATAGTCTCACATCTAAAACTACCCGATCCAAAATCTTATACTACAAATTACTTGTCCATCTCGTTCATTAAATGAAACCCAACCAAATAGCTTTCAACACAAGCAAACCACACAATCATATATACTATAAATATATATATATTAATTGTCTTCACATGCTAGTTCCTTGCATATAAAATAACTCAATCAAAATTTAAGGATCATTTAAATTACTTATATTTAAATTAATTAGGATTTATCTTTTTTACCAAAAACTCTTTCTAGCCTTAATTAACATTTCTAGTCATAATTAATGACAAGTACAATATAAACTCCCGCCAAAAATGATACACAGAATACGTAAGCATATCAATCTTTTTCATCTACATACACCATAAGAAAACCATACTATGATTTTTCTTACAATATTTTTTATCGTAAAAAATCTATTTTTTGTCACATTAATATTTGTGTTACAATTGACCGACCCAGTAGCCCAAACTCTATAAATAGAAAAAAAACATTTGTTATCTGTGTGACAAATTTAAACCCTAATCTGATAACAAAATAACAGCGGTGACACAACCACTTAATCCGTTATAAAAAAAATTATTAAAAATTTATATTATTGGTTTTTTCCAGCCTGTTTATTAATATTAAAATCTTATCCATAATTTTTATAAAAATCCAAATAATTTATATATGATTTAACCAAAACAATTTCATATTGTATAATTTGGTTCAATTCATAGAAGAGCTTAGCTACCATTTTTCTCCTTAGCCATTTTTTATAAATTTTTAAGAAGCAAAGGATTCATAAAATAAAATCATCTAAGTAGAACCGTACCGATTCAATAGGATTTCTTTTGCAATTTAAAATTCCTCTATAGATTTCTAAAATACTACTTACCCAGTTTGATATTTTCTAAAATATAATTATTTAATTTAAATTTATATTCTAAAATTTATATAAAATTGATGTTTGTATACATATTTTGCGAAACTTTTTATTTTTTTAATGGTAAGTTAACAATGATTTTATAAGAAATAGTTCTTAATCTATATACATTTATATACCTATGCTTAAATAGCTCGAAGTCTTGATCCAGTTATGTTCATATTCTCGAATTAAAAAAAACTATACTTAAAAGAAAAATTATAAAGGAATAAAATATATTTACAAAAAAGTTAAGGAGAACCAATGATCAGATAATTGTAGTCTGAGTTTAGTCGACACAATATATTCCGAATAAATGTAATCATCATTCCACTGGCTTTTTTTCATAAATCTCGAAGAAAAATTTGAAAACGTTTATAAAAAAAACCGAACTGTGAAGTGAAGGCTCAGAAGGATCCATTGGTAAATTTTATAATCAGAGAAATAACTCATAAAATAGGTAGATTTTCATCATCACTGCCTTCAATTTAAACCCTAGTTTTAATTTAAATCAAATTGAAAACAAGTAGAAGAATCGATAAAAGAAAAAAAAAGGATTTAATCGAAAAGTAGACATCATTGAAAGGAATGAAGATTCAAGCAGGCTATATATATATTATATATGGAGGAAGCTAGGGTTCACGTTTGGGTCTGATCAATTAATCATGGGCCTTTTGGCCCATTAAGTTTCTGTACTAGTAAATAAAAAGAAATTTTGGGATCTTACGAGTGATTTTCATGTGCATATGGAATGCCACCTAGCACCTGGACAATGATAAAATTGGTGAATAATAATCACCGATTGTTGTTATGGTGATCATTGTGGTTTTAAAATTAAATAGGTGTTAAAATTACATTTACGAATGTGTAGCATAAAATTTTGGTGGCTTTTAATTTTTTTCCCACAAATTTATAGTTTTATTGTTGTTGTAGTTGAAAACTTAGATTAGTCTTCATTTTAAAGGTATATACAATTACAGATACACTAAATAATTTAAATTTTTTTGGCTATTGTTTTATTATTTGTGAATTCGTAAAATTATGGAAATATAAGTATCATGTTTTGATCATATTACAAACATAATACAATAAAAAGAATTAATGTTTTAATGTTTTTCAATGAACTCACGTTCCGGAAGTATTTCAAAATTGAAGAAAGATTAGCAAAACCAATCGGTAGAATCTGGAATCAAAGAAAAGGCGCTAGGTACGGTCACAAATGGCGGAGAATACATCAGATTGATAATAAAGAGAGGGGACTTTAACTGTTCATAAGAAAATACAGAAGCGTTTTAAGAGAGGTTTATATCTATCTTTCCTAAGAAGAACATGTCTCAGAGAACCATCAATCATATAGTCTGTTACAATAGTGATATGATCCTGGATCTAACTCTGATGAAAGGTTTGACGATCTACTATGTTTGACAATGACGCAATGGATTGATGGTATTTGGAAAACAACTTAGGCTCCAAGTTTCGGATGGATTAGGTTGCAAGTAAGGTCTGATGGTCTTGGTATGATGCAAGGGAAGATGCGGTTGGTGTATAGGCCGAGACTTTGGTTGTCTTAGGCCGATGGTGTCTTGATCAGAACTTGAAGATGGATTGGTGACTATTGCCGAATAGAATGAATGAAAAGAGGGATGATTTTGTTGGTGATTATCGAACAAATGGTGATGAAAAGAAGAAAGATGGAAAGTTTGTTATGTCTTATGAAATAGAAAAACAAGTGAGAAGGTTTTCTGAATCTATTATAGATGTAGAAGCACTGGAATTCTTAATTCTATGATCAAGAAATTTCGATAGAAATGTTTCCAAAACAATTATTAATTTTGTCTTAAAACTTGCCAAAGAAAAACAAGGGGGTTCGAAATATATTTATAGGCACATGAGCCTTAGGGCTTTCTAACATAAGCCTCAACTACGAAGCGTGCAAGCTTCTAAAAGAAAAACATCTAAAAGTTCTAAAGAAAACTACAAGACTTGTAAATTAAATAGAAAGCTTCTAGAAGATGTGCCTTGGAAGGCAAGTGTTAGCTTCTAGAAGACTTCTTTATTTTTGCCAAGTATTCTGAAAACAGTTATGCCAAGTTCTTCTCAGAAAGCTTTAACGAAAGTGGATAACTTGCCTTGTTAAAACCTTAGTGATTGACCAAAAACCCAATGCGGGAAAAAGCGATCATCTCGACTAAGGAGAAAAGAGTGCATGAATTACCCACTTAGCTAACCGATCAGATATCTGGTTCTTCTGGATTGACAAGCCTGAACAGTTGATATGTTTCGCAAGCTTGATCTTCTAGCTCTGAATGTAGCATCACATGGGCTTGATGTGCCAACTCTCTTGCCTTTGATCTCGTGATCCTTCCTTCAGGCTCAAGCTGTTATGGTTCAAGCTCCGGTTCAGAATCTGGTTCGTCAGGTCCTTCCACGATCACATCATCCTCCCCTTCTTGAAAACGATTTGACCTCAAATCGGAATCTGCAATAAAAGGAATCAAATCAAAAACATTGAATGAACTCGAGGTTTGGTACTTCCCTTTTAAGTCGAGTCTGTAGGCATTGTCGTTGATCTTCTGAATGACTTCGAAGGGTCCATCAACTCGCGGCTTCAGCTTGGATTTTCTCTCTTCTAGAAATCGGTCTTTGCGCAGATGAAGCAACACCAAATCGCCAACTTCAAACAACACCTTATTTCGTCCTTTGTTGGCATGCTTTTGGTATTGTTGCGTCTTCTTCTCTATGTTAATCCTAGCTTGTTCATTTATTTTCCGGATCTGCTCTGCTTTCCTTTTACCATCAACACTGCAACGTTCTTTCTCAGGCAAAGGAATCAAGTCTAGAGGGGAATTGGGATTAAATCCATAAACAATTTCAAAAGGAGAAAATAAAGTTGAAGAATACTTAGCGTGATTGTAAGCAAACTCCACGTGAGGTAGGCAGTCTTTCCACGCCTTTAAATTGCTTTTGATCATGGCTCTTAAAAAGCGTTGATAATGATCTGTTCACAACTTCTGTTTGTCCATCGGTTTGTGGATGACAAGTTGTAGAGAATTGGAGCTTTGTTCCTAGTTTCGCCCAAAGAGTTCGCCAAAAATGACTTAGAAACTTCGGGTCACCGTCTGAAACTATTTTCTGAGGCATTCCATGTAGCCTTACAACTTCTCTGAAAAACAGATTAGCTACACTCATAGGTTCATCAGTTTTGTGGCTAGCTATGAAGTGTGCCATCTTACTAAACTTGTCAACAACAACAAATACCGAATCTCGACCATTTCTGGTCCGAGGAAAACCAATCACAAAATCCATGGATATATCAGTCCAAGGTTAAGAAGGGATAGGGAGAGGAGTATATAACCCATTTGGCTGCGATTTTCTTTTGGCTAGCTTACACGTTGCATAGCTTGAGAAAATCCTCTCAACATTCTTCTTTATGTTTGGCCAATAGAACTTGGATTGAAGTCCGAGAAGTGTCTTAGTTACTCCGAAGTGACCAACAAGTCCTCCAGCATGAGCTTCTCTCACCAATAATTCTCGGATTGATCCTTGGGGAATGCACAATCGGTTGCAGAAAAAGAGATAACCCGATTGCCTATAAAATTTCTCAAAAGAAAACTTAGAGCATTTGACATATATATCTTTAAAGTCTGGATCAGCCTCATATAAGTCTTGAACATGTTCAAATCCCAGTATTCTAGATGTCAAAGTAGATAGAAGAGTGTACCATCGGGACAATGCATCTGCGACTACATTATCCTTACCTTTATTGTATTTTATGACATATGGGAAGGTCTCAATGAACTCGATCTAGCGTCCATGTCTTTTGTTCAACTTCTGCTGACTTTTGAGATGTTTTAATGATTCATGATCGGTGTGGATCACGAACTACTTTGGCCATAGATAGTGCTGCCACACTTGTAGAGCTCTAACAAGGGCATAAAGCTCTTTGTCGTAGGTTGGGTAGTTCATTGTAGAGCCTCCTAATTTCTCACTAAAGAACGCCACATGCTTCTTATCTTGAGTTAGAACAACACCTATTCCTACACCAGAAGCATCACATTCAATCTCAAAAGTTTTAATAAAATCAGGCAATATTAAAACAGGTGAATTGATAAGCTTCTCTTTTAAAGCCTGAAAGGCTAGTTCTTGATGTTCCTGCCATTTAAAAATGACATCTTTATTGATAATCTCGGTAAGAGGGGCTGCTAGGGTGCTGAAATGTCGCACAAATCTTTGGTAAAACCCAACCAATCCGTGGAAGCTTCGGACTTCGCTGACATAAGTTGGGCTCGGCCAATCTCTGATGGCATTGATCTTCTCATCATCTACCTTAACTCCTTCTGCACTAACAACAAAGCCTAAAAGACAACTTCATTAGTACAAAATGAGCACTTGGCTCAATTTTCAAATAAACCTTCAAATCTTAAACATCCAAAACAAATTTGATATGAATTAAGTGTTCTTGCAAACCCTTGCTATAGATGATGATATCATCAAAGTATACCACCACATATACTCCGATGAATCTCCTAAGGACGTGATTCATGAGGCGCATGAATGTGCTTGGGGCGTTTGTTAGACCGAATGGCATCACCAACCATTCATAAAGTCCTTGTTTAGTTTTGAACGCCGTCTTCCATTCATCACTTTTTTCATCCTTACCTGGTGATAACCACTCTTCAAATCGATTTTGGTGAAGATTGTTGATCCACTTAGCTCATCTAACATGTCATCCAATCTCGGGATTGGATGTCGGTACTTCACCGTTATGTTGTTGATGGCTCGACAATCTACACACATTCGCCAGGTTCCGTCTTTCTTTGGTACAAGCAAAACCGGGACAGCATGGACTAAGGATTCTTGGATTTTTCCCTTGCTTAGAAGCTCTTCTACTTGCTTATAAAGCTTCTTGATTTCAGTTGGGTTGGTGCGATATGCTGGTCAGTTTGGTAGGGCTGAACCGAGAACTAGATCAATCTGATGCTCTACCCCACGTATAGGAGGGAGACCCTGCAGAATTTCTTCAGGAAAAACATCACTGTATTCCTGCAATAACTCATTCATTTCACTCGATAATTCCTGTGTTGGGTTAGGGATCTCAATAGCATCTTTGTAGATGAATAAAAAGCATGTAAGTTCAGAGTCATAGAGTTAAGAAAACTCATTGTGGTTTATGTAGAGGCTGGTCGAAATCTTCTCCTTTTTTTTCTTGATTTGCATATGATCTTGATAGATTTCAGTAGGAGTAAGTGGAACTAGCGTGATTCTTCTACCTTTAAACTCGAAACTGTGCTTGTTAGTGAACCCGTCATGTTTGACTTTCCGATCTGATTGCCAAGGTCTTCCCAAAAGAACATGGCTTGAACCCATAGGCAAAACGTCACAAAGCACTTCATCTTCATACTTCCCAATCGAAAAATTGATTAAGACCTGGTGGGTTACGGTTAGAGCTCCTCCATTATTAAGCCATTGTAGCTTATATGGATGTGGATGAGGAATAGTTTTGAGATTGAGCTTCTGAACCATAACTTCACTAGCTGCATTAGTACAGCTTCCACCATCAATGATGAAAGAGCAGACCTTGGATTGTATGAAACATCGAGTGTGGAATAGATTCTCTCTTTGGCATGCTTCTTCAATCTGATTTTGCATACTTAGAGTTCTTCTTGTAACCAGTAATTCACCCACGGCTGCTGATGCTTCTTTTTCTTCTTCAGTTTCGGACCCAATGTTTGATTCCTCATGAGGAACTATCTCTCCATCATCTATGAGAAGGAATACCTTCTTGTTGGGACATTCTCTTGCATAATGCCCATGCCTTGACACCTGAAACACCAAGTTTAACTTAATGTAGTTCCAGTTTGCGGTTTTACCTCGGTATTTTTGATCTCTTCTCTAGATGGGGCTGGTTTCGGATTGAAACTAGGCCTTGGAGTAGAGAAATCCTTCGGGTTTGAGGCTGGTGGTGCAAAGCTTGGCTTAACAAACCGCCTCTTGTTCTGAGCTTCAATCAGTTCAGCCTTGTGAACCATCTCTTCAATGTCTTGATAGCTATGAAGTTCAAACTTGTCTTGTATATCTTGATTAAGACCTCCTAGAAACCGAGACATGAACATGTCTTCGCCTTCACTTAGATCAGCTCAAATTAAGAGGGTTTCAAGCTCTTGAAAGTAATCCAGAATGGTTCTTGTTCCTTGAACTAGCTTGCAAAGCTTGCTCAATATTTCTTGGTGATAGTAAGCTTGAAAAAATTTCCGCCTCATCTGAACCGTTAACTCATCCCAAGTAGTTATAGGAGGCTCTCGAGATCTTGCTCTAACAACTCCCAATTGTTCCCACCATAACAAAGCATAACCACTGACTTCTGAAACAATGATTTTGACTTTGTTTATGTTGTATGTTCTTTGGCATAATAAGTTGGATTCCATCTACCTTTCCCAGTTTAGATAGACTTCAGGTTCATTCATGCCTAGGAATGATGGGAACTTGATCTTGATATGTTTCAACTGCTGATGTACATGATCAAGGAAGTCTCGGTTAGGTCTTGAACCTTTATGTCGTATGGTGCTACCATAACCATGGTCTGACACCTCTTCTTCCTCAGAAGACTCACGTTCTGATCCAATATGTTGTTGACGGTCTCTAGACACTTTCAGACCATATTTGGTTCTGAAAGTTGGACCTTCTTTGATCGGTCTAGAGGACTCTCCTAGATGTGCTTTTCCTTTAGCAATCCGGTTAAATTCTGAAGGAGTAGGAGTTGGGGACGAATGTCCATCACTCCGACTTCGTTTCTTCTTCTCCAGCTTCATTTTATCCACCTTCTCATTGATTAACTCGATCTGTTGTAACAAGATGGCATTGTTTTCCTTGATTTATTGACTCATCAACCGGTTCAAGGACTCCATAGCTTAGGCAGAGAGTTCAATGGTACTTGAAATACCAAGAAACTTGCACAAGTAATGAAAACTCAAAACTAATCAACAAACATAGAAACATTTCGATATAGATGGATTAATTCTGAAAATTTCTAATTGATCTATATGCAATCTAATAAAGAAACAAATTGATAACCTAATTCAATGCAAGATTTTAATTCTTTTAGATTAATCTAGATGCATCCTAGGGTTCTTAGCAACAAAAACCAGAAACTTTCAACAATAAAATAGAATACATCAGGGTTAGGGTTTTTGCTCAGCCTTTGGGTACAAAGTTGGCTCTGATACCACCTGATATGATCCCGGATCTAACTCTGATGAAATGCTTGACGATCTACTATGTTTGACAATGATGCAATGGATTGATGGTATTTGGACAGTAACTTAGGCTCCAAGTTTCGGATGGATTAGGTTGCAAGTAAGGTCCGATGGTCTTTAATGATGCAAAGGAAGATGCTGTTGGTGTATAGGTAGAGACTTTGGTTGTCTTAGGCCGATGGTGTCTTGATCAGAACTTGAAGATGGATTGGTGATGATTGCCGAATAGAATAAATGAAAAGAGGGATGGTTTTGTTGGTGATTATCGAACAGATGGCCATGAAAAGAAGAAAGATGGAAAGCTTGTTTTGTCTTATGAAATAGACAAACAAGAGAGAAGGTTTTCTGAATCTATTACAGATGTAGAAGAACCAGAATTCTCAATTCTATGAGCAAGAAATTTTGATAGAAGTATTTCCAAAACAATTATGAATTTTGTCTTAAACCTTGCCAAAGAAAAACAAGGGGGTTCAAAATATATTTATAAGCACATGAGCCTTAGGGATTTCTAACATAAGCCTGAACTACAAAGCGTGCAAGCTTCTAAAAGAAAAACATCTAAAAGTTCTAAAGAAAACTACAAGACTTGTAAATTAAATAGAAAGCTTTTAGAAGATGTGCCTTGGAAGACAAGTGTTAGCTTCTAGAAGACTTCTTTATTTTCGCCAAGTATTCTGAAAATACTTATGCCAAATTCTTCTCAAAAAGCTTTAACGGAAGTGGATAACTTGCCTCGTTAAAACCTTAGTGATTGACCAAAAACCCAATGCGGAAAAAGTGATCATCTCGACTAAGGACAAAAGAGTGCAGGAATTACCCACTTAGCTAACCGATCAGATATCTGGTTCTTTTGGATTAACAAGCCTGAACAGTTGATATGTTTCGCAGGCTTGATCTTCTAGCTTTGAATGTAGCATCACGTGGGCTTGATGTGCCAGCTCTCTTGCCTTTGATCTCGTGATCCTTCCTTCATGTTCAAGCTACTCTGGTTCAAGCTCCGGTTCAGGTGCTGGTTCGTCAGGTCCATCCACGATCACATTAAATAGCCAATGAATATACTACCAGGTCCATGTTTGACCACACTATAGAATGCTACCACATTTGTTTGATGAAGCTTTGAAAAGAATTTCAGCTTCTCCCCAGAATTCACCACTCGAAGGAATGCGTTAGATGATGAACAATTGACATGTGTTATCATTCCGTAGTCACTTTATCAGATGCATAGATAATTTTCCAAAACAAAATGCGAAAAAGCTCACCAGTCTTTCTTGCTCACATGATCTACGAGTAAGACAACTCTTAATTATCCTCTTGATTGCAAAGTCTGAAACTCTTCATTTCCCATGGTACACTGTACCGAATGTGCCAGAATCAAGCTCTTTTAGCTCCTCCAAACCTTCATTCATAATGATCTAGTAAAATTTAAGAATAGAAGAATCAGAGACCAAGCTAGAAACAGATAAAATGTTTTATATGACAAACACGGGTTAAAAGTTCTATGTTTGTTTCTTCTAACAATTTGAAAGTAAAAAACACTGGCATGATCCTTTTTAGAATTCAAGGTGTCCAAAATTTAAACTCCAACATACCTGCAATCCAATCATGTCATAATCTGCTAGTGATGAGCCAAGTGGAGGAAATCCGGCATTTCTTGTGTCTGTCTTTTTGTCCCACTAAGCATTCATGTACATTAGTTGTGGTTACCAGTAAAGAAATCCACCACCGTTCCAACCATCTAACCCGGTATTAGAGACATAAGATATAAGATCTGAAGAGGCCATAGGGCTGAGACTTCTGTGCTGGAGTCTATCAAAATTGCCAAATCCTTGGTTAGACATCATTCGATATACCTTGAACATCTCTGCACATCATGGTAGAAAAAGGCAATGGATACTAAGGTTGATAATAAAGTAGAGTAATGTTGGACATGTTAATGTTGGAATTCGTTAAGGTTTATAACACTTTATATATGATCTAACGAATTATACTTTCCAAGATTCATGCAAATTACGAATTAGATCTAAATTATAAGGTATAAAACATATCTGGTAATTACGCATCGGAAAAATTAACTAGAACTAGTCGAGGTTTCTGAGCACTCCAATTGTCGTGCCTCTACCGGTATCCACACGCACACAAACTAGATCAAACTCGTATGCTAGTACCGACAAGATCAAATCTCAAAAAAGCTGTCGTGACGAACTATTCGTCTCTTCCTCTTTTCTCTTAGGTTAATCCTCATTAACCTTAAGAAATATATATATATATATATATATATATATA
>OVBE01001059.1:0-40452 GCA_900406425.1 Iberis pinnata
ACATAAACACAGGATCTCCATCGTCAAAATAACCTATAGAAAACGATTAACAGCTTCCATAAATAAATAACATGAAAAATATATAAAAATTTAAACTAAGCCAATTTTGTAAGTATCAAAAACGAAATACCTGATTTTGATATCCCCATAAATTTATTAGGTTCATAAAAAATTACTTCAACATCACTGTGTTTAGTATTGATGCTATTAGCTTCATCTTCACGATCAGAATTGCTCGCAACAAAGCAAATCAACTCGTTGACTTCGATTTGAGCATCAGGTAATCCTTCTAACATATCACAATAAAATATTAATTATTAAATATATTTACCAATTACAAAAATCTGAAACCTCATGAATATCCGGATTAAGCATGAACCGAGAACATTCAGAAGCAACAATCGTCATCTTCCCTAAAATAAACAATAGTACGTTACTCATAATAAACATTTTTACAACATCATAAATGAATTTAAAGTACATACATTTATAAATATCAATAAGACCCCACCTGATAACACAAATTATAATTATCCATACTTTAAAAATCGAACACATTGCTCCAGATAACTCACATGCTATCCGAACATTACTAAAGAAAACGAAATAATCAGTAAATTAGTTTTGATGAGCAACAAATTTACGACAATTTTGATATATAGTCCAAAATATTACCTGTTATCAATAATATCAAAATTAATAGTTCGATAAATACTTTCTGAGTCATTAAAAACCGAGTAAATCACTCACAATGGACCAATATCAGATTCAGTACACGGCAATGACTTTTTCTTTGGATTAGAGTCATACTCAAATTCAATATCATCATCCTTTGAACAATCAGATTCTTTAGAACCACTATCGACACCAACATTATAGAGTTCAAATATATCATCATACTCCTCGTCATCATCAAATTCATCAGAGTCATTATCACCAAAATCATTAGATAAATCATAATCATCATCTTCTTTACCCATAACATCATCATCATCGATAAAAGAATCAGATTCGTAATAAAAATAGTCACCATCAGACGCATCCGAATCCATACTACCTATGTTTTCTTCATTCATCTCATCATTAAATTCTTCTTCAAACTCTTTGTTTATTCCTATATTATTACCACAAATATTATCCTCATCAAGAGAAACATCTTGAGTCATACCCGCCAATGTACTCATTCCACCAACATGAACAATCCGACCAATCAGATCTAAAAAAACACAAAATATATATACATATAAATTTTGTTATAAAAATTCAACTAATTATATAATTAATAAATTACAAATATAATAATCATTATAAAATCAAATACCAATTAAATAATCCGAACTTAATCTGCCGTCCAAATTATCTTTTAAATCTTCAAATTGGAAGAAAGAATCGTTACTCGAAGATTTTATCTCTTGCATCTTGGTAGTGTGTAAAAAAATAATGAGGTAACGATAAGATGCGACCATATTAGATCATGTTTGATAGAAAATCTTAAAATATTATATATCAAACTAGCATCCTTCCTTGATTTGTGGCACAAAATCCGACATAATACCATCACGGATGGTAGCTTGTATACGGGTACCCTGAATACACAAACATGTATTTATTCACTATTAAAATAAGACGAACCAATCGGTAACAAAATATATAAATATAAAAACAATAGACGCAGATTACTCACATGAACATCAACCATAATAAGATGAACAACATCTTCACCCGATACACATTTGTTTAATTTCCAAACATATAAAAATTTTACCTAGATTCGCCACATATCTTGAAGAATTCAATCGAGCAACATTGGAGTATGAAATTTTGGATTTAGTCATGATTACGTCACCAAAAAATTTGTTTCAGATAAGTAATTAAACAATGAAAAAGAAATAAGAGATGCACCACACACACATATATATATACACGTAAACGACTTTAAAAAATCATCCAAGATATAGCCAAATAAATTAAAAATTGTTATCACAAAATAAATATAAATAAAAACTACCAAAACAATTTTTATGTACAAATTATCGGAAAAATTTGAAAATATTGTTAATTAACCTAGATTTTGATATATAATTTAGAGTATATTTATAGATTCGTCAAAAATTGTTACATAGTATTAGTATGATTGGTTAATAACCTATATAAGATTATATAATTAATATTGTAATATATAATATAAAATATAAAAAATTATTTTGTATATATAATTGGAATAAATGATCAACCGATCAATCAAAATTGTTTAACAAAAAAATAATAATAAGGTTAATAATATAAAACCGTATTAAATCCGATTTAAACCGATTGAATTTTGAAAAACTAACTATATATCATAATCTGTAACAGATTGAAATCGAAGAATTATCAAAATAAAATATACGATTTGAACTGATTTATTTCGTGATATCGTGTATAAAGTTTACAACAATAATCTTATAAGTTACCACTAAAATATTGGTTCAATTTGGATCTTAAATATAGGAACCATTAATATTCAAATTATCGGATAAATTTAAAAATATTGTTAATTAACCTATATTTTGATATATAATTTAGTGTATATTTATAGATTCGTCAAAATCGTTATATAATATAAGTATAATCGGTTAATAATACATATAATAATATATAATTAATCTCTTAATTTATAATAAAAGATATAACAAATTTTTTATTTTTGTAGATATAATTGGAATAAATAATCAACCGATCAACCATAATTTTTTAATAATAAATAATAATAAGGTTAATATTAAAACCGTATTAAAACCGACTGAAGCGACTGGAATTTTGGATAACCAATTATATATCATAACTTGTAACAGATTAAAATCAAATAAATATCGAAATAAAATATAAAATCTGATATGATTTAATTTGTGATATCGTTATTCAAGTTTACGAAAATAATCTTATAAATTATCATATGTGTACTTCTTGTATCCATCATTTATATAATAATTTTACTAATATTAGACAAAATATATACAATATTAATTGTATAATTTTAAACACACTATAAATACTTATAACACAAATACGCATAGTCTAACACTAATACACTTGAATAGGTGAATTGTTTATACATATCAACATTTAAATAAAACAACATATATTATTAATGAAAACATCAAATTTTCACACATACACAATGAATGTGTTTTTAATAAGAGAAAACAAATAAAACACATATATTAGAACATAAATGATAAACTTATTATTATTATTAATTCTTAATTAAACTAAACAATGCAAGATCATCCACCAATCATATAAGAGAATACAAATATCTCATCATTATCTTTCATCATCATCTGCAAATAAAACATTTAAATTGACAATTAACATTATGTCATCATTACTCAACAATAATTATATATATATATATATATATATAATCAAATTAAGACATTAAACCGGTTCAGGAGTATCGCTAGGGTTTATTCGTTGTCCATCATAAAGAAAACGCATAATATATGAATCTACGTTCCTCTTTTCGCAATACGCATCAAACAATATCATGAGACATGTAGTAACTTTTATCTTGAATATATCAATGCGTCTCTGATTCATATATATAATATAAAAACGTTTTAGAACACGAAGCAAAATTATATGTTATTAAACATAATCGACACAATAATCAATATTTTATCAAAATGTATAACGTTATACATGTTGATCGACTACTTTCAGAACTATCTTCTTGGCTCGTTGGTTATTCGGATATGAAGAACTTCCGGTTACGCATGATGCACTCGTGGGAGGTGAATTTCTCATAGTAAAAAGCAAAAATTGATATTTCGAAAAAGAAAGAATTATAGAGATGAACAATTGTGAAGCAATATTACCTAATTATATGTGTCAATTTATAGGAAACTCCAACACATAAAATGAACATACAAATCGCCTTATATCATCTCATTAATTTCGTGATATCTTTATATATTTTGTATTCAACAATATTACTTAAATCTATGTGTCAGTTTATAGAAAATTCCAACAAATAAAACCAACATGCAAATCGACAAACACCATATGACAAAATATTCAAAGATGTAACAATTCTCAGTGTGAATTATCTTACCAAGAATTATGACACAATATATAAAATTTTTGACACAATTCAAAAAAGAGTAATACATGAGAATATATAAATATATAACAAACAATTAGAATTTATATAATGTATATTTTAATAAATAACATAAACAAAATATAACTATATTATATAGGTACGATTTTATGTAGCAATATACCATATTCTAAATTAAATATTATACAGGTATATTGAATATACGTTTCGAATATCACACATGATAAAATATAAACGATTAATGTTATATACCTTAATGAAATATATATATATATATATATATATATATATATATATAGAAAGCATGCCATAATCGTATAATTTTCATATTAATACAAATATATCAAAAGTGAATATATGAATATATAATTTGATTAATATATGATAAGTTAATTATAAATATACGGTAGATATGTATGTATATAAATTAACATAAAATAATATATAAGTATTAAAAACCTTATCTCAAAATATGAAAATAAATCAGAGATAATAAATACTAAATACCACAATATCTATAGTTGTATATATCATAGGCAATAAATCATAATCGATATATTATATTTATTTTAATATTAATCTATTTATAATAAATAAACGATTAATATTATAATATTTCAAAAAAATTCAATTGTATTTGTATATATGCAAATATAAAAGCTAGAAAATAATTATAGTTTTACTATTTTATAAGTTTATATAATTAATATTATAATTAAAAAATAAATATAATATTTAAATAAAATCATTTTTTGGTAACAAATATATATAGTGTATCAAATTTAATTTGAATATACTTAATAACAATAATATAATACAAAACATGTTAATTTTTATAGAATATTATAATTCCAATACTATAAAATCATATAAACATATAAATAAGATAACACATTTGATCAACATTAATAATAACAAAATAAAATAAGTCAAACATAATACAATCCATAAAACACTTCGGGTTTTTGAAACTGAAAAACAAAGATATATAAAAACACACATAATAAAAATATGGTAAACGACAATAAAATCTTAAAAACATAAATTGGCATAAAGACAACCACCAGTTATCTCAGAAAAAACTTGTATCTCGGCACATCATCCATCATCATCTACAAAAAAAAACATATTACAATCTATTATAATAAATAATCAACAAAGAGAATGAACTAACCGTTTCAGGAGTTTCGCCAGCATTGAGACGACGACCTTCATACAAAAACTAAACAACCTCGATAACTCTGTCTGTCTTCTGACAATATGCAACCATCAGATAACTGAAATTTGTTTTAAGTTTCATACGAAACACAACTGGATTTTCCTGTTACATATAATTAAACATATTGTTTTTTACGAACTATATATGTGTTTGTAAATATCAAACCAAAATTTAAAAATGTTTAGAAAAATATAATAACACACCTGTTGATCAACAACTTTGATAGTTATCCTATTAACACGGTTTAGGGTAGGCGATGCAGATCTTCTAACACGAGACTCGGCGGTGGTTATCGAAGAATCCATGCTTTGAGACATAATTCTCTATTGTTTTTTTTTTTTTTTGCTAAAGGATAGAATGTGAATTTCAAAATGAGTCATGCATTCATGATAAATGACAATTTATAGGAAAATATTATAGCAACAAATATCACAAAAATCGATGGATATGAATTAGAGATATTAAAAATATAAATCAATAAATTTATAAAATATACCATATATTTACATTGTTTAAAACTTCTATCGAAAAATGTGGTGTCAAAATTTCTACCACAATTATTTTTAATACAATAAACTATGCAATGTGATTTGACATATCATAAAAACCTACAAATGCTAATATATGCACAAATTTCAAACATAGATAAAATAACATATATGAATAATATATTTAATATGCATATAATATAATAAAATAATAACTAAAAATTAATTTTCAGATTAATTAAATATTTAATCAATATAAATATAATACGATTACATAACACAAAATACAATAATAATTTTTATCAAGAAGTTTCATTAGTTTAATAAACAAACTTATATAAAATGTTAATAAACAATTAAAGACCTAATATTTTGGACGCATAAAAAAGATAAATAAATTGAATATTAGTTACATAATAATAAAATCTACATACATATATATGCATAGAAACAAAATAAATGAAGACAACAATAGTATATATCTCGTGCTATAATATGAAAATAAAATAAGTTTATTACATTACAAATAAACAAATCAATTAAGACAAAAACAGTATTATATCATGTGATTCTTAGAAAATCGCAAATTATCAGTTTTTTCAATATAAATATCCCATTGTAGATCTCATGAACACAATTCTACAAAAAATAACCACATCTTCGAATCTTTGTGCAAAATATAATTTGTTTAAAGAAACCAATTACCAAGGTATGAAGTAATTTTTACAAATGTGATTGTAATAAAATCAATATACACATATAACCAACAAAATTAATGTTGGATTTATATTGCATTCTATAAATATTATACATTCTAAACTAACCTATTATATTGCAGTTGAGTAAATACAATTAAAATTGGAATGATATTGAATTCGAATCAATAAATCGAACTACTATACAATTTAAGTTAAAATTACCTATGTATATGCATACAGAATTATATTGCATTATAATATATAAATTTATGAAAATTTCTTATAAATATATATTCATACACTAACCCGACGCAATCTAATACGTACACATGCAACAATTATATTATTATAAGTAGTTAAACGACATAATTTTTATTTAATGTGAAATTGTTAAAAAATGTGAAATACATTATCATAACCGATCATATTTAGTATAATTAGTGTATTTTAAAAATATAGGTCTAAAATTCATTCATAGAACCTATTAAATATCGATATAGTAGACAACTGAAATAATATATATTACTAAATAATTAATAATTAAATATGTTAATTTTTACAAATAATATAATATGATCAATTATATAAATATTCACGATTGTTGTAAAAATATAAATAACTTTATATATGGCTAACAAATATTTTCATAGGAATAACAAATGTTTAACATAAATTACTACATGCTAGATATAACACTAATACAGACAAAAAATAACTTTCTAATCGTTCCAATTCTGGTTTGATGTCTATGCAAGATCAAAAAGTATGCCAGACATTATCGAGCAAAGAAATAGAGATGTGGAAGACTATAACAACGAATGACGCACAAGCACATGAATATATGATCTATATAACAACAATGAAGCAACGCTTATCATGATAAACTATTTAGGTTTAAAGCACGAACTAAAGATACAAGTCAATGTTCATACATACAATTGCTTAGAAGACATAATGGACGAAGCTTTTTATAGCATTGAGACCAACTGAACTGCAGAGCGATCCTGAAGAAGACCCTGAATATTCAAAGAGGACAAAAGAAAATTCCTCAGGTTCGTCTTCAGAGTCAAATTGTGAAGATAAATCACAATTCTCAAAACGTATGTTTGGAAAGCTTTCGGATGTCGAGATTTCAAGTGATGGAACCACGGATTACAGTGACTTAGATGATTAAACACATCTAACTATAATTTGATAAGTTCCAATGTTGTAATATCACCAACTAAACTATGTTTTATGAATAAAAATGCCGGTTATCACGAATATTAGTATTCATAAGTTCATGTATAAATATACGATATATAATATTAATCATAACGGTGGTGTATAAATTTTTTTTTTAAATAACATTGTTATTCAAGAAATTAAATAAAGAATACATTATATTGATATAATTACATCAATACAATAAAAATATACAAATTAATCAATTGATAAATTTTATAATTTAGATTTTTATAAAATACTATATAAATTTAATTTATACTGAAATACAATACTATACATTCAACTAAATACCTTATTCGACAATCAGTAATACATATATATATATATATATATATACATACGTGTAATATATTGTAAAAATTTATATTAATCAAGATTATGTTTCTTTTATACATATAATATAAGTTTGATTTAAATATATAGTTGTTTTTAGTTGTAACATCCGATATAAATATCATTAAAATAACTTAAATATCATAATAATAAACAAATTTTTTAAGAATAATAACTAAAATAATAATAATAAACTAACACAAAATATACAATAAATTAATAAATAAAATATAAAAACTTAACATAAAAAATATAAAGCATAGATAAATATATATTATCTAAATATTCATAGCATATTTGATATTTTATATATTTGATTATACACTTAATTTAACCAATAATAATCATATTCCAAACATAAAACGCCAAATTAATCATATTTTTGAAATAAAATTATATATAAATTATTAATATATATATATATATTTAATTACAATGATAACCATGCACATATTTTTATATTATTTTTACTTTTTCAACACAAACTATCTACATGCAAATACATTGAAAAATGTGGAAATACAATAACAAATCCCAACAAATAGAATAAGACAAATACTATTTTTAAACCAAATAAATACAACAAATATTTTAATTTACCTTAGTTTATCCGATAAAATTATGTTATTTTATTGATTTTATATATATTTTATTGAATTATGAATATAGAATATTGAAATTTATATTTATTTATTTAGATTAATAAAATCAAGTCGCATATTTACATATTTTCAAATTCAACATGTTAACCATTATCATATAATAGATTCAAAAATTTTATTTTTCGATATGGTCTTAATTCAATTAACAAAACTTATTATGTATGTTTATTTGTTTGGTTTTCAATACATGCACATCAATATAATGGCAATAGCTTCGGTATGAAATAGATTCAATTCATATCAATTGTTATTTTTCAAAATTTGTAATATTGTTCAACTAATCTATTTAATTTTGGATTCATGTATTATATTTATTTTAAGAATCTAATGAGTCTCTATATTATGTTCATACTCGCATAAACATATTTATGATTATAATGACCCCATCAACATAATAGCATAACTTGCTTTAAATATTTCATTTATATATCTTAATTTTTTATTTAAAAAAAAAAATATTAAAATCCTCTATAAATACTTGGCTAATCTTGAGCATTTCTCATCAATCTCATCATAACGTCATTCTTCTTTTCATCTTTTATACCCGAAGACATTGTTGTGAAGATTTTTTCAAGAGTTGCATCTTCTTCTTTAACATATTTTTCTAATCTTAACATGGTTTCTACTTCTTTTAACAACATATGTAAGGAACCATATGTTGTTTACCATATTTCACTTCGTGATATACCTCTTTTCCCATGGTCTCAAAACCATCAAGAGTTCTCAAAATTCATGAAGAGATGTCGTAACAACGGAAATCNCGGAAATTCGGATGCATTGTATCGCAAAGGATTCATCAAATATTTTTTAGAGAAACAACAACATAAATGAATCAAATTGTTAGATGAAGCTGCACAAAAAGGAAATCAAGAAGCTATGTACATTTACGGTTTGATATTAATATGTCTCGGAGAAGACACAAAAACAAAAGGGTGCAAAGATCTTATCTAGTTTAGTACAACCGTTGATGTCAACCACAATGAAAGGACTCGATAAAATTCGAAACAAAATCAGGGGCCATATTTGGTGGCGAGGTAGACCAGTAATGAAAGAACTCAAGAATTCATATATCGAGGAGAATTGCGGATGCAACGGTTACACCAAAAAATATTTATCAATGAATAGCGGTTGGAATCGTTATGAAGATGATAATGACATTAATACCTCTACTGCATGTGATGCATGTATATGGCAAAATGAAATTCAAAGTTTCTATGATAACATCCAGAACGACGATTAGAAGATTATATTAAGTTATATACGTCTTTTATTGTATTTTGTGATTGCATTTCGTTTTAATATTAATAAGATGTATCAACTAAAAATATTCAATGAACACATTTCAACATTGTAGACATTATACAATTATCTTATAGGATAAAAATAAAATATATGTTAGAGACTTTATATAAATATAGAATATAATCATTCGTCAAGAATCCCACAATTTGGATACAACAATATGCATATACCTATAAATTATTTTAAATATAATTGCGATTTATCAATAAATAATTTAATAATTTAAGTATTTTATTGTTATAAATTATATTACAATTATAATAAATACGATCGGCATATTTAATATAACAATGTAAAACATGTTATATTTCAAAAATATTATATATATATATATATATATGAAAATATTTTTGATATCATTTCGATTATTATAACCAAGATATTACATGGACCAAAGACAAATAACAATAACAAATAAAAAGATACGAAAAAAATTGTAAATACCATACATAAATATAAGTATAAGAAGAATCATAAAAATAGGGATAAACACTTATTTAACAATATAATCGTTATATATATATATATACTAACAAAAAATTTACCATATAAAATGTTTAATTTGAAAATATTTTGTTATCAATTCGTTATACATTAATTAACAAATATATAAAATTTGTGTCTAGTCTCTTCATCTTACACATTATTATAATATCAAAAATGTTGTCATCATATAAAAATGTGGGTAAATTTTGATGAGTTAAAACAACAACAATTTGTCTAGATTCTAAATTATAATATCATATTTATATTATTATTTTATTGAATTATATATATATATATATGTATATATAATTATTCGAAATGAAACATTTACAATATCACACAAACATTTTTCATTAAATACACAATTATATAATAAATATAAGATTATTAAAAATATTATATAAACACTTTTAACTATATTATCGTATTATATATATATATATATTGACAAAAAATTAAATAATAAACAATTTTTAAATCGAAATATTATATTATGAAAAATTAGTACAAAAAATATAAACTATAAAACAAATTATGTATAGTTTCTTCAACTTACACATTATTACAACCCTAAGATTATTGTCATCATATAATGACAACATATTGGTTAGATCCCAAAGTCCAATACAATATTTACATAATTACTTTATTAATTTATATATATATATATATATATAATTAATCGATTTGAAACATATACCATACAATATATATCATAACACTAAATATATAAATATATTTTAATACAAAAATTAAATAAATAGTGTATTTGGTATTGGTATAATAACCGATCATATTTAGTATAATTAGTGTAATTTAAAATATATGTTTTAAAGTTCATTTAAATTTTTATTAATTAAAGTAAATCGATAATTGAAAGAACGTGATAATGAGTGATATTATTTCAAAAAGCTCGATTTGTTTGGATCTAAACAACTAAATTTGTTGAAAGTTTTGTTCAAAGTTTTTAGACTATTTTCATCTTAATGTTTGATATAATAGAACAATCAAATTACGAAGATGTCTAACACGAAATTGATAATATCATTAGCCGATCACATAAACTTTAAAAAACAGAAAATATAAAAACAACATACAAACACAAAAAATATATGGAACTAAATCTAATCCATGAAATCGATATCATAATCACATCTAAAATTGATATCATACACGAAAGAGGATCCCACAGCCATATCCGCATGAATTCATTTTTTTGATATCCTAATTTTTGGAGCGGAATTGTGTGGATTTTATATCAAAATTCGGATCTAAAATAATAATTTTCACCCTTACATATTTGATTTTTTTGTTTTTATTTTTGATGACCCTGGTATCCGGAGCCCTGAAGGACTTCGACTAGGCCCAAAGCGTCCGCAATCGCCAAGGATATCCAGGAGGACCGCCGAATTCACCCCATGTTAATTGACGGTGGCCGGGATTCGAACTCAGGTGGCGAAACTCACAGCTGTGAGTCCTTTACCACCAGAAAGCTCTGGTTCATATTTGATATTACTATATATATATATATATATATATATATATTAACTTAATTTATACAAAAAAAATAATCAGTGGCCAACAACTTCTAGAATCTGTGATTGATTTAATATACAAATTATTATATAATATTTAAATTTTTTTTTACCGTAAACTTTATTAGATTATTATTGTTGGATTATGATAAATAGTTATAGTATAAAATATCAATTAACTATTTATGTGATAGATATCAAAAATTAGAATTAAAAATATTTGATTTTGAGTCCGTTACATTTAGTATTGTTATTATCTTTACACTAATTATAATCAATTATAACTTGAATAATAAAAACAACTCCAATAAAAAATTATTCAATATTAAATAACAACAAAGATGTTAAATTTATATACAATAAACATTAATTTAAAAAATCAATACTACACTCTCTATAGTTAATTTCATACGGATTGGAGTGGCTGAATTCATTATCAGCTTCAAGCTTTTGCTCTTGGAGATTAGTCAATTCAATTTCGATATTGAATTTAGGATCTCCTTGAATCCTTTGCAAAATAGATATCACATAATCTCCTTGTTTTTCTAATCTCGACTTCATGTTGATCCTCCAAAACTTCTATTGAATCTTCATCATCTTCATGACATTTTTGAACCTTCTCCATCTAGACATACGGACAATCTTTGTAGGATCTTCTTCTATGTCTTCATATTGATCAAATCTCATCCTATCACCCATTATGCAATCGACAATGAAACGATTTTTTTCTTGTTTAAGTTATAGAGTATATACAACGATAACGAAACGATATCATATATATAAGGTTCAATGAACTGTGTCGAATCGTCTCAAATTCTCTGTATGTGTCGTTTCATATGCATATGTCGTTTCATATGCAAATCAGATCGTGTCGTTTTAATTTACTCATCAAAATAAATTATTAAATCGTTAATTAAAATAATATAATCAAATATTTCAAACTTAGTATATTAATAAATGTTGAGATTTTATTTAATATGTTTTTTAAAAATATATTAAATATAACTCTTAAAACAAATAATAATAATTACAAATAAACAAATATCATGTAACCCCATTTCGACTCCTCAATCACCTGGATACAGATACGCTGCCAATCCCCTAAAATGAGTTGGTCATCTCTTGTTTGGTTCCCTCAATCTATACCTCGCTTTGCTTTTATTACTTGGCTTGCTATGCTAGACAGATTATCAACATGCAATAGGATGCGGCACTGGGGTCATACGCAATCTTGTCCACTCTGCGGCGAACCAGATGAGACGCACGATCATCTTTTCTTTGCGTGTCCTTTCTCCTATATGGTTTGGAGCTCTCTCACCTCTCCCCTACTTCGTCATCGCACATCACCAGATTGGACAGCCACTACTCGTTCACTCCAACACCGCTCCCTTAGCCCGCAGGATCGCATACTACTGAAGCTAGCCTTCCAATGTTCCATCTACCATATCTGGCGCGAGAGTAATAATCGCATTCATGCACAGCCAAAGAGAACCTCGGTCCAAGTTTCCAACCACATTAGAGCTACCATTGCTTCTCGCCTTACCAGCCTCGGCTTCGAGGAACACCCGCGTCATATTACCATTCATTAGCGATGGACATCTCTTTTGGGATAAGTCACGCACGGCATTCTCATCATCTTCCAGATCCTTCTCCTCATCATTCTCTGCCAAGCAACGCTGGATATAAGGTCTGTACTCTTTTTCCTATCACTAGGTTTGTCCCACCGGGTTTTCTAGTGATAGGTTTTAACGAGGCAACCTTATATCCTTCCCACAGCGTCCTTGGTCCCTTCTTACTTATTTATCTACAATCTTTCTCGCTTTGTCATGTATATTATTTTTCTCCTATGTAGATAACATTTAAACTTCAATATCAATTTAACATTTCATCAAAAAAAAAAAATAATATCATGTAACCAAAAATAATATATATATATATAATACAATTATTAATATAATTAATTACGATACACATATAATTATAATCTAATATATAATTATTATATATTCATACATAATAAAATAAATGATATAAACATACGGTTTATAATTATAAATCATTTCAATCACAAACACAAAGTTTTTTATAATTAAATAAAATTATATACATCATCAATTTTATCCAAAAATTAGATATATTTAAATATCAAAACTATACAAAATTATAATTTAAAATTATAGTTTGGTAAGAAGTTGGTTTACATACTATTAAATTAATGGTTTAAAATTATATGTCAAATCGATTATATAAAATAAATAATACATGATCGTTTTTATATAATCATTTTTATATAAAAATAAAATATATTCACAAAATAAAATAGAAAAATAATCCAAAATACGCTTACAAATAATTTAAAATAGTTAATCAAAGATTCACGTTTATATGAAAAGCATAATGCAAATAACACACATAAATGTAAATATAACAAGTAAGCAAAACTAATAAACATGTAAATTTTTTGAGAAACCATATCATATCACATAAGCGAATATATTATATATAAATATAATATATTAATATGATAAAATATAAAATATATAACTAAATAAAAAACGAAATACGAACAAATTAATTAAAAAATAATAATAATTTTTTAGACGAACACATAATCAAAATAATAAATTAAATGATATTAAATAACTCAAACGTGAAACGATTTGTCTACATATATTTTAATTATTGAAGACACAGTAGATGAACCTACAAAAAATAAATTAAAAATATTATTAAATAACTAAAATATTTAACATTATTATATTAATATTTTACAATATTAAATACCATTATTATCACCCAAACAAAAAAATCGATTAATAAAAGATTCTAAGACAATATTCCTCAATAATCTCGATGACGAACTTACAAAGAACATATGAATACGAATAATTAAAATATTTTAACAAACATATTAAATAATATATAAAATAACTCATAATATAAATAATAACTACATCTGATTATTAATTTCAATCAACACAAACGATTTCATAACTAACAATTAAATACATAAATATAAAATAATAATAACATATGAATTTAAAATAAATAAATCTGATTATTAATTTCCATCAACATAAACTATTTTAAAACTAAAATTAAATACATAAATATGAACTAATAATAACACATAAATTTTAAATACATAAATGTTAACCAATAACACATAAACTTCGTGCAAAATTATAATATACACATATATATAATCTAACAAAGAAATAAATGACACACTTACTTGCTTTATTCATAAGACAAACTGTTTTTTTTTTTTCCTTTAAAATCAACATTCGTAGTTGTCTAGCCTTTTTGTATTTATACCTCTTTATATTTGAGATATCTAAAAAAAACAATATAAAGAACAATATTCTAATAATCATGTTAAGATAATATATGAAATAATATATAACATAACTGATTTATCAATAAATTTAATAATAATTACCATCAATACAAACAATTTTACCGATTTTAGAAGGTTGAATAATACAATTATTGGCAAAAGAATCACATAAAAAATCCAATCGCGAACCTATAAACAAAATAAATACAAAAGATTATAAGTTGATATATCTAAATTATATTATCATCCAAAATATCGATTTCGTACACAAATATATTATCATTAACAAATATTGACAATTTAATACGAATTACCTTTAAACTTATCAAAACATCGTAAACACCAAACTTTGGTGATATTGTTATAAAAATATATCGACTGTTTACCTATATAAAATAAATTAAAATTTGATAATTTCATTATTTTACACATATAATAAAATTAATATGTATATATTAACAAATTATTTATTAATATAAATATCAAATTACTTTTAGGCTTATCAGAATATCGTAAGCACCAAACTTTGTTGATATTATTATAAAAATATCTCGACTGTTTATCTATAAAAATAAATTACAAATTGATAAATTCATTATTTAATAAATATAATAAAATTAATATGTATATAGTAACTAAATTATTTATTATATAACCAGATTCTGATCATAAAAACTTATAAACATACAAATATTTAAAATTAGACGATTAACATATCGATTTCAGACAATAAAAATAACCAATAAACGAAATAACGATGATTAACGCAGAACAAATAAAGATATAGAAAAACTCAACTGATTGTGGAGATGGTATCATCAAACACCATTAAGTGATTATAAGTCATGTCTCGAACATAACATAGACGTTCTTGAAATTGTTCAACCATAATAACCTAGAATACGAACCAAAAATACAATGAATTACTAAAAAAAATCTTCACGTTTAAAATTATAATTACGTTTAAAATTATTCTACATAATCATGTTAATTATAATCATAAATAAAACGTTCCGATATTCAAAACTATAAACAGGTTGAAAATAACGACCTCTAACGATCATATTGACAGGATCATATTCTCGGTTTGCTTATCGTATTGGTAACGAAGACGAATTCGTTCACAATAAACAAAAATTATATAAAATTAATAAAAACAAGAAGAAATCATAATAACACGAAAATAAAAAAAATTAATCAAACAAAATGACGAAAAAAAGAAAAAAAAATTTATAACCTAAACAACTATTATGAACTCGATTGAATGATGAAAATATGAGGAGAGGGAACCCTTATTTATAGAGTTCAGACAAAAAAATATCATAACAAATAAAGATTTTATATGTTAAGATTTTTATGAAATCTTATATTTACGAAATTATCAACTATTTTATAAAACATATTATTATTATTTATTATAAATATTAACATAATTATATATACACATGTAAAATTGTAACCAATCACATCTTCTTAAAATTTCGATTGTACATATATATTTTTTCTAGATACACAGTAAGCGCAACACGTAATCAATTTGAATGGCATAATCAAAATTTTAAACTTTCATTATACCTATAATAGATTTTTTAAATTCGAGAGTGAACGTGGTCGCGACACCTAAGCTAGGTGACTTCTTATTTAATAGTATAGATGTCATAAACAAGTATAATTGCATACGACTTTCTTATATATTCGTATGTAACTAAAAGAATATGATGAGATAATTCTAATTAGGTAGAGATCCTATTCGTGTCACAAGACAAAACATTCTATAAACAATCTCAATGATAAAACAATTTTAAAATTTATACGGAATATAAATAAGATCAACCCTAGAAATCTATTGATGTCGGAAAAACATTTTTGGTATGAGACTATAAGTAAATTGTTATGGATATTACCGATTCGAGATTCGATTTCGAGATGGTTGTTTTGGTTGAAGACGAGATTGTATAAATGACGCTAAAGAAATTTGTTTGTTCTTCTTGGTATTTTTTATAATCTAACAAGAATTTTGAGAAACATTATCAACAAATTTTAGGAGAAGAGATTGTGCTATAAACCTTAGAAAAGAAGAATATGAATCGACAACGAGATTAATAACGTTTGACTACCATATTCTTAGCTTACCCACTCCACATATATGAGGGTTTCAGAATTACTATAGTCTTAGGAACCGCCAAGTATTCACATTCTTAGGACATCTCAATGATTCAGTCAATTCATCTGTCACGCTCTCTTTTATTGGCACTTCACAAAATCCAAAAAATATATGGAATATGATGTTAGGATATCTCAATTTAATGAGGACACCCATTTAAAAAAAAAAAAAAAAACCTTAAAAACCTCTCTTTCTCTCCTCTCTCAATCTTACGCTGCACTGAAATTTGGTTTTGAGCCAGCGGTCGGTGGCTCTCATAGCGTCGCTGCCAGCTCTTTTCTCTCTCTTTTTCTTTGCTTTCTCGGGTTCGAGCCTTGGTTCGTGGGGTTTTGGGGCAAGTCGTTGTTTTTCTCTTCAGGCCTTGGATCTATGTCGTGAAGGTCCCTGTAGTTACTGGTCCGCTGGTGTAGGAGACGCCGGTCCTTCTATGACAATGGCGCAGCCTATGCGACCGTCTCCTCTCTCGATCGAAGAGTTTCTGTGGAGGTTCTGAATCGGCGGTGTTTTGGTCCTTTCACTTCTTCAGTTTCAAAATGAGGATGGGCTACCTCTGGTAGGCGGCGGTTGCGGAGGTCCGACCAGTGGTCTCTCTGTACCGAGCACAGTTTCGTCGGGATCAGGCATGTCGCTTCCTCATCAAGCTGGGTGGGTATCCTCAGTATTTGGACGGAGCATGTAAGGTTCGTGTGTGTGGGTCTATTTGGTTGAGGCGCTTCTTCCCTGTTTCCTTTGGAATATGCTCGTGTGTGTTTAGCTGCTTGGGTGTGTTTCTTCTGTTAGTTTATGTTTCCTTTCGGTTGATATCTGCTTCGCCGGTCTGTGTGGTTGTTGTGTCTTATCTGTTGGTCTAAGCATGAGCCTCCTCTACTATGTTGGATTCGCTAGTTTTGACATCGGTTCTGGGTGTTGTTAAGTGAGGTGCCCTTTCTCTTGGTTGGATCATCAGGATTCTCAGCGGGTTTCGGTCATTTGATAATTCTTTTTGAGTTAGTGTATTCCGCTTGACGTTGCATCGCTCCTTGCTTCTACGTTTAAAGATCATTCCAAGTTCTTTCATATGATTAACTTCTCTTTAAGGCTTTCCAAAGACGTTTCTATACGTTCTCGCCAGACTCAGAGCTTATGTCAGGTCAAGATCTTAGTGTTTTGGCCTTGTTTCCGGGAAGAGTTGTCTTGTTCGCTCACCATTGAGGTAGTTTTTGATTCGCAATAGGAGGATGTGCTAGCAGTTTGTGATCTTCGTTTGATCTCTTGCTGGCTTTGGTCGATCAGAGTTTTCGGGTTCATTCTCGTTTATATGTCTCTTATCCACCGTCATCTCAAGCTTCCATCTAGTTGTTTGAGCTTTGTTTTCTTAGCCACTTGTTTTGGTTTTAGTCTGTTTTTGTGTTAGTATCTCTCGTTTTGACTTTTGTTTCCGGAGTCTAGCATACTTCCTGCAATGTTTTCTTAATATTTTTAGGCCTTTATTGTGTTGCTTGTATGTTTTCGGTTCTCTTTTTATTAATATTTCAGAAGGAAAAAAAATGAGGACACCCATTTAGTGCCAATTACCATAAATCGATTCTCCTCTAATGTAGAACTGTTCAATCGTTACTTTTGGTTAGTCAAAGCCACGCTTGTAAGTGTTAATCTACACCGAATCGGTTTGTTGTTTTAGCAGAGACTTTAACCAAATTGATCATATAATATAAGCTAGAAATATGAATAAAATAGTAATTTTATTGATGATCTGAAACATAAGAAGAACAAGCAAGGTATGTTGGATAATTCCTAAACTTGAGGAGAAAATCTTCTAGAAAGAGAAGAGTCTAAAAGATTTGAAGAAAAGGAAATTTTTTAAAACATAGAATGGGAAAAGTTTTACAAAATAAGGAAATTGGTTCTGTATTCCTATTAGGTTTAGGAAGTTGCTTAACCTATATAAAGGATCTATATGGAGAGTTGTTCTGTAAGACCTAGAGAGAGATTTAGTCTTGAGAGAGTTTCTAAATCAATAAAGAAGTGTAGTTCTTTAATATTTATAGTTCATAAAACCGCGTATACAACTTGAATTGGTATCAGAGCTTGATCAACAAGGGACGTGTGAGTTACTAATCCAAGCATGGGCGACGAAAACAACCCACAACCAATGTGAACGAAGGATCTTGGATCACCATCGACCCAATGTCTGATGCTAGCATCGATAAACTACACAATTTGGAGGATAAGGATGAAGATTACTCTTCGAGTAAGCAATGTATATGATACAATCGATCTAGGAACTGAGGATCTAAAGAAGAATGATGAGACGACAACACTATTTTTTCCATCTATCCCCAAATCAGTTATCCTACAAGTAGGAGAGCAGAACACTGCTAGAGGAGTTTGGAACGCCATTAAATCATGACATCAAGGAGTTGAACGTGTAAAAGAAGCTAGGCTACAAACCCTAATGGTGGAACTAGAAAAACTAACGATCTTGTGAAGAATTTTTGGAAAGGGACTTCCAAGACACCAATTCATATATATCATTGCTTCGCTTGAACAAGTCTTAGATGGGGATAATGAAAGCATATGAAGATTGTGTAAGTGATGGAAACCCTAACGAAGATCAAGGAAAACTTATGTTTTCTAACTCTAACAACCGTGGAGGCTACGAAAACTTTCGAGGAAGAGGAAGCAAAGGAAATAGTCATGGGGAAAGAGGAAATCATGGAAATAATAGCTCCGGTAGAGGCAGAGAACAAGGGAAATCCAACAACCAAAACCAAGGAGGAGATAACAAATACCAACGACAACAAAAAGACTTGTATAAAGTCATATGTTGGAGATGTGATAAACCAGGTCACTACGTAACAAAATGTCCGGAGAGACCTAATGATCATCACGAAACAAACCTAAACGAAACTAAATAAGAAGAAGCTCTCTACGTTCATGAAATTGTATTTTTGAACTAAGATAAGGTCTTCTCACAAAACTATGATGCCAATAAAAGCAGTATGTGGTATCTAGATAATGGAGCGAGCAACCATATGACGTGGAACAAAGAATACTTTTCAAATATCGATGAAAATATTAAAGGAAAAGTAAAGTTTGGTGATGGATCGAATGTTGATATTGTAGGGAAGGGTACCATCGTTTTTGTGGGTAAGACAAGAGAGAAAAGAGCAGTCAAAAACATCTACTACATACCAGACCTGAAGCACAATATCATTAGTCTCAGACAAGCAACAAAATATGGATGTGAAGTTGTCATGAAAGGACAATCTTTCACATTAAGAGATCAATGAGGAAAGCTTTTAGTACAAGTGATAAGATCACCGAACCGACTATACAAGACATCGATAGAGATAAGTGTACCAAGATGCTTGAAAATTCAAGAGAAAGATGATGCTTTGACTTGACACGCGAGGCTAGGTCATATAAGCGACATTGTCTTAACCAACATGGTGAAGAAGGATATGGTCATTGGATTGACAAAAATACAAGCAGAGAAGAATGTGTGTAATGCTTGCTTGGTTTGAAAGCAAACGCATAACTCATTCCCGATCAAAGCAACATATCGTGCGGTTCAAGCTTTGGAGCTAATTCACATAGATTTGTGCGGACCTATCTCACCTCCAAACATAGCAAACAATCAATATGTGTTTGTGCTAATAGATGACTTCTTAAGATTCATGTGGACTATGTTACTAAAGGAGAAGAGTGAAGCTTTCGATCGGTTCAAAAGGTTTAAGGATCTCATAGAAAAGGAAAGAGGAAAATCAATTAAAACCTTTCGCACCGATAGAGGAGGAGAGTTTGCATCGTATGAATTCAACTCGTTTTGTGAAGAAAACAGAGTTAATCGACACTTAATTGCTCCATATACACCTCAATTGAACGGCGTATTTAAAAGAAGAAATAGAACATTGATGGAGATGACAAGAAGTATGCTCAAAAGCGTATTGTCTCTCTGACCCACATAGGGAAGGTGATCATAAGTAGAGACGTTATATTTGATGTGAAGCAAGCTTGTGAATGGTCTTCTACATCAACACAAACTAATGGAGAACCATGCATGTTCAAGCTAACTGACGGAAATGCCATAGATGATGGAGCCGAGTGTGGTGATACTCAAAGTGATGCCAATAATTATCAAGAAGAAATCGAACTAATACATCAAAACCAAGAAGAAGGAAACGTTGGTGATGATGAAAACGTTGAAGATGACGGAGCCGAAAACATTCAACAAAACGTGACTAGATATGGCCGAGTCATCAACAAACCAAAGTATCTTGAAGGTTATGTGTTACTAGCAAAAATAGAAGGTGAGAAACTCCTATTAACCGTCGATGGAGAACCGGAAAACTACCATGAGGCTAAAAATCAACAAGAATGGATCAAAGATATGACACTAGAGCTTGATTCCATTGTGAAGAACAAAATGTGGGAGCTTGTGCACAAACCTGAAGGAGTAAAACCCATAGGCTTAAAGTGGATCTACAAGATCAAAAGAAAAGCGGCCGGCTCGATAAGCAAGTATAAGGCGATAATTGTGGCCAAAGGCTATGTTCAACAACAAGGCATTGATTTCGACGAAGTGTTTGCACCAGTTTCATGAACCAAAACAACCCGATTACTAATATCCCTAGCAGCAACAAACGGTTGGGAAATACACCACTTAGACGCCAAAACGACCTTCTTAAATGGAGACTAAAATGAGATTGTCTATGTATCCCAACCAGAAGGATTTTAGAAAGAATGAGAAGAAAGTAAGGTATACAAACTTCATAAAGCTTTGTATGGCTTACGTCAAGATCCTAGGGTTTGGAATGTGAAACTAGATCACGTTTTGAAGAAGATGGGCTTCAAGAGATGCGTGAAAGAGCTGACCGTTTACATAAAGTAGAACGAGAAGAAATTTCTTGTTGTGGCAATTTATGTTGATGACTTATTTGTGACCGGAACATCAATCTAGATCATTGGAAAGTTTAAGAAAGATATGTCAAGAGAATTCGAGATGTCAGATCTTGGTAACATATTACCTTGGTATAGAAGTAATTCAAAAGCCTGATGGAATACAAATAAAGAAAGAAAGGTATGATCAAGGAATACTAGTCAATACAAAGATGGACTCATGCAACTTAACACACGTTCCAATGAAGTCAAACGCAAAAATCTCCAAAGTAGAAGAGGAATCAGAAATCAAAGCACCCAGAGTTCAAGTTGGAATTACGAGGGTGAATGTTAGATAATTCCTAAACTTGAATAGAAAATCTTCTAGAAAGAGAAAAGTTTAGAAGATTAGAAGAAAAAGAAATTGTCTAAAACATAGAATAGGAAAAGGTTTACAAAATAAGGAAATTGGTTTTGTATTTTTATTAGGTTTAAGAAGTTGCTTAGCCTGTATAAAGGATCTATATGGAGAGAAGACCTAGAGAGAGATTAGTTTTGAGAGAATTTCTAAATCAATAAAGAAGTGTAGTTCTTTAATCTTTATAGTTCGTAAAACCGCATATACAACTTGAAGGTAAAGCTAAGGAAAAATTGAATATCACGTGGAATTGATTTGAAAGTTTAAGATCACTTGTGAATGAAAAGATTTGGTTATTGTCTTCGTGGCTTTATGCTTCTTTTATAGCTTAAATAGATGTTTGAAAAGGTGATCAAATTGTAACGGTTTTTGGTTTATTATGCTTAGGGCCGGTCTTGAGGTCAAGCAGAACAAACACGAGCTTGCGGTCTATTTTTATTTTCAAAATTTGAGTTTAAAGATTAGTCCATTTTCAATATTTTATTTTAAGAATCGACCCATTTTTTCATTGGAGATTGCGGTCTTTAAAAATTAAAATCTCAGGACCGGTTCTAATTATGCTAGGATCTCACATATCACATCAAATTTTATATGTTCATACTTTGTGTCGATTAACCGAGTTTCACCTTGCCAAACTATTTGATATCATATGAGAACTCAGGATGTTTTAGTGGGCCTTGAGTTTTAGTTTCTTCTCGAGTTTTTTTTTGTTTTTTTTTGTCTTAGATTGGGTCTCCACTTTCTGAATAATGATCTGAATGAAATCTACTGTTGAATAGAATATTTAATAATTTCATTCTTCTTACAAAGAAATTAAGAATCTTGGTATCCAACTATACGTACTTATTAAAAAGTGTATGATGATCTCAGGCTCAAAATTTTCAACTGTAGCATTGTATTTCATTAATAAGCTTCACGACACCACGTGTAATGTCCCATAGGCTCTTTAATCAAAGTTAATGCAGATAAAATTGTTATTCAGATGCGATCTCATTCACATTAATGCTCATCAGTATTAAATCTTATGTATTAAAACATCTTCAACTATATTCTAAACTTTAAATTTACAGTAAAGTTCACTCTGACTCAACTCTTAATCATATTCTAAATTTAGAGTTTTATTTTTTTACTCTAAATTTAGAGTAACTCTAAATTTTACTCTAAATTTAAAATTGAACTATTTTATTTACAAAGTGGTTCTTTATTGTTATATTTTGTTATTTTGTTGCTAAATTAATTTTAAATACAAAACAAAAACAACAAAATAATATAATATAAAGTTAAAAATACAAAATAAACAATAACATAAAAAGATAAATATAAATTTAACCAATCATACTAGTCATTTAATTTTAGAACACACAAAAACAACAAAATTTTTTTAAAAAAACACATAAATTTAACCACATTGACATTTTTTCTTAAAAATGCGGTAAATCAATCCGAGTCCTCATAGATCATTAAAATATTGTCCAAATAAACTTGTTGAATGAAGAAGCTCATTTCTCACTTCAAAATGCGTTAATTGATCATTCGTGGAGAAAATACACTAATGATGATAATTAAATCAAAATATATTACGTTTTATTATTTTATGATGTAATGTTGTCTTAATAATATTTTATTTATATTATATTTGTAACTCTTATTATATTTTGCAAACAGCAAAATATTTAGGATCAATTTATAAAAATTAAAAAATATAGAGTACAATTCATAATTAGTAATAAAGTACAAATGAAATATTTTTTTTTATATAATAAGATTTAGAGTTATGAGTTGGAGCAAACATCAATTTAGAGTTATCCTAAATTTAAATTAACTCTAAATTTAGAGTAAAATTTTAAAGTAGAGTTAGAGATGATTTAAGTCTCAACTTTTGAAATAAACCAAAAATAAATAAATAATGGTGATATGAATTGTAAAATCACTACAAAGCTAAAGGTACGATTTCTAAAGCTAGAAGAACGATCTTCTCCAGAAAACGAAAGGTATTATTTTAAAACAAAAGGTATAATTAAAAAGGAACATTAAAAAAAAAAAAAGAAGTAAAACCTTATTGGCTTCTAAGAAAAACTAAGAGTAGAAAACGAAGTTTTAATCAGGGCGAGTGATATTATTAAATAGTTCATTCAACAAATTTTCTAGTGAACTAAAAATAATTACCTGATAATTTTTCATAAAATATGATAACCACTAAAACCTTATTGTTAAAGGTTTAAAATTTTGTTAAACAACAAAATATACGGTAAGAGATTTTTTTAACAGTGATGTTGTAGATTAAAATTAGTATTCTCAGTGAAGTTAGTATCATAAATTTGGACCATAAATTTTGTTTGGTTTTGAAATTATTCTCTTATATTTTTGCCATTTAAAAATTTCTTTAATTCATACATTTTAATACAAAATTATTAAAAATCAAACTCATTATTTTATTGGACTTTGCGTATGACTGATCCTGAAGACAATAAACAAGTGGATATAGATAAATAAGTGATGGCTAGATGTTGATAAAATTGGAATGGTACACAAATTTACATTCTTCGAAACGATTCAAATAGCATTTGAAGTGGATTTTATATGAATCAAGATCAGAAAATTGAAAGTTTGGTTTATGCTAAAAAAAAAAGTTTAAATAAGAAACCTAAAATTACATAGAAATTCAAAATATTCGAACAAAAACAGTTAAACCTAAGAAAACTCGACGAATCAACACAATAAATATGTACTATTTAACTCGAAACGTTCTGCAGGATCCAAACATAATGATCTGACCATCGTTTTGACCATCTTTCAAATAATTATTTTTTAAGTATAAAAGAAAAAACATAAAACGACATATTAATGTACCAAATTATTTGAGTTCATAAATAACTCTAAACTTTCAACTAAATTTGACTAACTATTCAATTTCTCATGTTGTTTCATGTTGTTTCCAACTCACTTTAGATCATTGATAAAATTAAACCTTTTTACTAGACACGTTATTTTCCAAGGCAATCCTTAGAAGTCACAGAACTGATATTGAAAAATAAGTGATGGTTTTTTGTCACAAATTGTAAGTCTGAAATAGAGACTTAGCCTTAGAATTTAACACCAATTCGAAGGCTAAGTTTCTATTTCAGACTACAAGTGGTATCAAAGCTGAAAGGTTAAATGAATAGGATACATTCAACTCAGACGAAGACAAGAACTCAACATGAAAGATCTGGTATTATCAGATAGCTGAATTTTTGAAGTAACAGGAGACCCTCGATTACAAACAAATCAAACAAAGAAGAGATTAATAATCTTGTTCTTGAGGTATCGAACTAATTGTTCTTTATCAGATAATACTAATTAGGTTTCTTGTTTTGTAGGATCAAATGAGTGAGTCAACAATGATAGCAATAGTATATGTAGAGAGATTCGATGAAAATGGGGATTTCTCACTCTGGAAAATCAGAATGCTGGCTCATTTCAAGCTGTTAGGGTTAACAGACATTCTCGAAGATCAAGATCTCCTTTCATATGTTCAAGAAACATCTGCACATACTGATCCTGCATATAAAGATGGTACTATAATTACCGTAAAAAAGAAGGATTCAGCAAAAGTTAAAAAATCAAAGAAGGCCAAGAGTGTTATAATATCAAACGTAAGTGACCAAGTCCTATGTAAGAATCTACATTGCAAGACAATTGCTGATATGTGGATAACTTTAGATAAGTTTTACATGGAAATTACACTTCCTAATCGCATATACATATAGTTAAGATATTACACGTTCAAGATGAATGAATAAAAAACCATTTATGAAAATGTGGATGAATTCCTAAAGATTGTGGCTCATTTAAAAAATCTTGGAGTCACTATTTCGGATGAAGTCCATGTTATTCTGTTACTTATATCTCTTCCAAGTAAGTATTAGAATCTTAATGATACTCTAAAGTATGAACGAGAATCTCTAAATTTTATAGAAGTAACTGCATCGGCCAAGTCAAAGGAAAGAGAACTTCTTGAATGTGGTAAAGGGAAATCGCAGGCTGAAGGTCTGTTTGTGGAATCTATAGGCAAAAATGAGAAGAAGCATAATCAAAAGGGTAAGGGTAAAGGAAAAGCTTCCAGAAAAACAAAAAAAAACAATAATGGATGTTTTATCTGTGGAAAAGATGGACACTGGAAAAAAGAGTGTCCTCAGAAGAAATATGGACAGAATAATGCAAGTAGCACAGCAAACCTAGCTACTATTGTAGATGAGCCATTGGCGTTAACAGCTAGTATTAAGGATACTAAAGGTGAATAGATATTAGATTCAGGCAGTACTTTTCACATCACACCAAATAATGAATTGTTATTTGACTTAGAAAAATTTGAAGGTGGAAAAGTATGGATGGGTAACAATACCTATAGTGAAGTGAAGGGAATTGGTAAAATAAGATTGGTAAATCCAGATGGTTCAGTAGTTATTTTATCATAAGTAAGGTATATGCCAACAATGGAGAGGAATCTAATATCATAGGGAATGCTTGAAAAATATGGTTGTAAGTACGAAGGTAAAAACTTTGTTATACAATTTTATAAAGGAAACCATAAACTCTAGCAGAGAAGTATAATGAGGGATTTTATCATCTACAAGGAACAGTTACCAAACATGTTGTTACAATGGAAAAATCTATCCAAAACCAGACTTAAAGATGGCATTCTAGAATGGACATATGAGTCTGAAAAGTTTACATATTCTAGCCAACATGGGTTTTATTGAACAGAGAGAAATTAAGGATCTGGATTTTTGTGAAGACTGCATTATGGGAAAATCTCATAAGCAGAGCTTCAAGAAGGGGCTACATATATCAAAGGAAGTGTTAAAATACATACACTCATATCTTTGGGGTGCACCATCAATACCTCCAAGTATGAGTGGTTGTAAGTATTTTATCACATTTATTGATGACTATTCAAGAAATATATGGATTTATTTTTTGAAGACTAAGGATAAAGCTTTTATCAAGTTCAAGGAGTGGAAAGAATATGTTGAAAATCAAACTGGAAAACATTTAAAATATCTCAAAAATGATAGTGGGATAAAATTATGCAAAAATTCATTTAAGAATTAATGTAAGGAAAGTGGTATCACTAGGCATCGAACGTGTGTCTATACACCTTAACAAAATGGAGTTTCAGAAAGAATAAATCGTACTATCATGGGAAAATTCAGGTGTATACTAGCAGAAACTAGTTTGAATTAGAAATTATGGGTTGAAGTTGCCTCTACAATAATTTTTTGAGATCAGTAGATTACCATATTTTGCTGTAGAATTCAAACTGGCAGAAGAAATTTGGTCAGGTTCTAAACCTAGCTTAACGCACTTAAAAAGATTTTGGTGCACAGCCTATGTCCACACCATACAAGGAAAGACATAACAAAGAGCAACTAAAGGAGTTTTTATGGGTTATCCTTAAGGTGTAAAGGGATATAGGGTGTGGATTTCAGAAGACCAAAAATGTGTGATAAGTAAAGATGTTGTCTTTAATAAAGATGAAACATATAAGAATTAGCAAACAAGGGAAGAAATAAATGATATTCCAGTTCAGCAACAACATGCCAAGGAAGGAATTTACAGCCTTTTAAACCCTCCAGAACAAAGTCAAAATGCTAAAAATCAGGTTCCATGAGGAGAAATCATAGAAGAAAATGAAGAAACTATTGAAGTGAAAGATCATCATATTGTTGTAGAAGAGCAAACTGAATGTTCAGGCAATCTGGAAGACTTTGTTCTTGCAATAGATCAAGTTAGAAGACAGGTGAAGCCACCACCTAGATTTTTTTATTAAGATTTTGTAGCTAATGCATTAGCAGAAGCAGCCTCGGTATATCAAGAGGAACCACAAAGCTATAAGGAAGCTAAAGAGAGCAAAGATTGGAAGTTATGGCATCGAGGAATGCAAGAAGAAATGAATTTGGTTAACAGACCTAAGACTACACGTGTCATAGGTAGTAAATGGATTTACAAAAGAAAACCGGGGATTCTAGGAGTTGGGGAACCAAGATTCAATGCGAGATTAGTGGCTAAAGGGTTTTCTCAAGTGGAAGAAATTGATTATAATGAAGTTTTTGCTCCACTAGTGAAACATGTTTCTATTCATTAATGCTATCATGGGTAGTTCAGAATGACATGAAATTGGAACAACTAGATGTTAAAACAGCATTTCTACATGGCATATTAGAAGAAGAAATTTTTAGGGAACAACCAGAAGGCTTTGTTGTAGCAGGAAAAGAATATAAGGTTTGTCATTTTGTCAAATCATTGTATAGTCCTAGGAAATGGAACAAAAGGTTTGACCAATTTATGACAGAACAAAATTTTCACAAATGTAAAAGGGATGCTTGTATGTATGTGAAAGGAAAAGATGTAACAGATCATAAATTTCTACTAATCTATGTTGATGATATTCTTGTAGCTTCTAAAGATTTTCAGGAAATTTATAAGTTAAAGGAAAAGCTCAAAGAATCATTTAAAATAAAAGACACGGGAGTTGCAAGCAAAATTATGGGGATTGAGATTATACATAACAGGAAGCAAGGAATCCTAAAGTTATCACAAGAAAAGTACTTGAAACAAGTACTTAAGTCATTCAATGTCATAAGAAAAACCACTACTACCCCTATAGGTCCGTAATCCAAATTAAAAGGTTTAAGTGAAGAAGAAACTGAAGCAAAATCAGTTTTGATGGACAATGTGCCATACGCAATCGCAGTTGGCAGTTTAATGTATGCAATGGTTGGATCCAGGCCAGACATTGCATACGCTATAAGGTTAGTAAGTAAATTCATGAGCAATCCAAGAAGGAGTCATTGGCAGGCAGTAAAATGGGTTATGAGATACATTAAGAGAGTTTACATCAACATTTAACTTTTATTAAACGTGATAGTTTTAATATTGTTGGTTATGTTGATGCAGATTTTGCTGCAAATTTAGATTCTAGAATATCAATTACAAGTTACATTTTTCAATTAGGGGTAACACGATTATCTGGAGATCTGGGCTACAACAGATTGTAACTCTGTCAACCACAGAGTCATAATATGTTGCACTGACAGAGGCTGTTAAAGAAGCCTTATGGCTTAAAGGAATATGTTCTGTATTAAAGATCAATGATTCAATTGCAATAATATATTGTGATTCTCAAAGTGTAATATGTTTAGCTAAGAATAGTGTTTATCACGAAAGAACTAAACATGTTGATACTAAATTGTACTTTATCAGGGATTGCAAATGGTGTTGTCAAAGTGGAAAAAATACACAAAAAGAAGAATTTGGCTGACCTTTTGACGAAACCCATACATGGGCCATGTTTTGAGGAGGGCTTGTTGTAAAGGAGGATTTCTTGAGAGGCGTTATGCCTCTACTCAGGTAACAGTATCACCTCAAAATAGAAAATATATAAATGTTATCAGAAAAGGTTTTACAAGGACAAAGGAAAGTTTTAATCTTTGGATCATAAAATTTTTAAACTAATGACCTGAGTTATAAGTTAAAAGGTCTGATCGACTGAGAAATGTATAGTGTGTATGTTTTTCGGGTTTAGGACTAAAGATGAAGATCTCAGAGACATCATAAAATCAACATGAAAAGTTAAAAACAAAGAAATTAATATATGGAGTTAACATGAAAATCAAGAAATTAGTTATCAATCTAAGGAGAAGACTTACTTATTGTAAATCAGGTAGAAGAGTTTGGACATAAAAGGATCTAAGAAGAGATCTAGAGCTGGAAGCTTAAAGGTAAATCTGCTGAAGAGTCTTCTCGGACCTCCACCAAAGCATGCAGGAATCTCAGAGGATGTCTTAAGAAGGTATCTACAGTACATGGAAAATAAGAAAGAGAAGATTAGCAAATCGGTGTGAGAGGTTAGTGATTGAAACTGAAGAGTATAAGAAGGGAAGAAACTTAGCTTGTATGACGGAGACAAAGCGATTTTAATAAAACAGAGTTGCGCATCGGTGGCCGGTTTTTGTCTCAAAGAAAAAGGTGAACGGACAGGGTGTTGGTGTCATTCTAGAAGCAACATGCGACTAAGGAGAAGATTTGTGAGCTTAAATAGTCTAGGTTAAAGTTTTAGCTCGTGGACACTACAAAAAAAGGGGCATTGATAGCATACCATGATAGCACGATTTACACAAGTGCTATGGAATATGATGTTGTCATTTTGGTTACAATATCATAGCATTAAAAAACGCTAAGATAGAAAATCAATAAGCGGGATCTAAAATCACTCTATAGCGGGAACCTAAAATCACTCTATAGTGGGAACTTAGCAAAAAAAAGAAAATTTTGGGAAAAATTCACCATACCGCCACCTTTGATTTTCATTTCTAGCTTCAATCCCCCAGCTAGATGGTGACAATATCTTCGATTTCTAAGCTCATCCACTAACCCTAGCTCCGGACAAGACAAGAAACTCACTGTCACCATCTTTGATTCTAAGCGCAGCCACTAGGGTAAAACCTGTAACAATCTATGTTTCGTGTCTTTGAAAGGTCTGGTAACAAACTCACCATCCACCTTTTGATTTTTCTTTTCTTGTCAGTAGCTGGAGGAGTTGCTGTGTTTGGCTTTGTTCAACATGTAATTTATTTGAATTCTTATTTATGTCGTGAACAAAGGGCTTTAATCGTCTATGAGACTGAGATGGTTTCTCTGCTTCATCTAATTTTTTCTTTGAGCCAACCATGATCATTGTCTCTCTCTCTGATTTGATTTTTCCTTCTTCTATGGTGTTCTTGTGTTTAAGAGTAGTGATTTGGATTGAAATAAGTAGGTTTTGTTGGTTGAAATTAGATTTGAACAAGTACATGTTTTTATTTTTGTCTCAAGAATCTATTGTATGTTATCTTAGACTCATTCGCTTATTTATTTTGCAATGGTGATTGCTATATTATGGAATCAAAGCTTCAATTTCATACCACTCAAACGACAGGTTAGTCCCACGTGTATTATGATTCATTTCTTTTATGTTCACTTTCCATTGTTAGTCGATGCTGAATCGGTTCTATCAAGTTCTTTAGTTTTATACTTTGTTATAGATTATATGTCTGAATTGTTTAATGATTAATTTCTTCTCTTGTTGACTTATACATTGATATCCTATGTTGGTTAATACACTGTTATGGATTTGTTGTTTTTTTTATAATTCTAATTGATTTATAACTATTTTATAGACTCGTTGACAATACCAATTTCAAATTGTCTGAATTAGGCTTAGATCATTTCTTTTCCTGTTGACTAATGATTGTTAGGCTTGGTTTCTTAATACATTATTGTGGTTGTTGTGTTTTTATTTTTTCCAATATTTTATTATCTCAATACTCATTTTTATACTAGTTGACAGTACCCAATTGCCATTATCTTAATTAGGATTAGTTCATAAAATGTTGGATAAGGCATGGGTGCATCTTTTCAGGTATGGAGTTAAGTTATATATGTTAGGTTTTAGGTCTGAGGTTGGAAGTGTTAAGCTTTTGTTGTTTTCATTAACTGAAGACCTGATCCTAATTACGAGAGAGGTGATTGGAAATTTTTTCGGACTGTGACCAGGTATTTAGGAGATAGTCAGCTGATAGTTTGCCCTTGTACTGACTGCCGCAATGTGGATCGACATAGATGCAGTGATGCAATTGATCATCTAATCACCAGGGGAATGGATGAAGTATACAAGCTGCGTAAGGATTGGTATCATCATGGGGAAGCAAACTATGTTGGTGAAGGTGAAAGGAATGTTAAACAGCGAAATGAAGAGGTATTTGGTTTATACAGAGTTGTTGAGTGTTTAGATGATGACTTAGCTGCTATGAGTGATTTATGTGAGTTGGCGGAGGGTGAGGATAGGGAAAGGATGAGTTCTTAGCAAAGCTAACCGATGTTGAAACTCAATTATATCCAGGTTGTGCAACCCATAGCAAGCTATCTGCAATTGTTTCATTATTTGGACTCAAGACTCAAAATGGTTGGTCTGATAAGAGTTTTAATGATCTCCTAGATACATTTTTGAAGATGTTACCAGATGATAAAGTTCTTCATACATCCTTGTACGATGTGAAGAAATTTCTGAAGTCTTTTGATATGGGTTATCAAAAGATTCACACATGTATCAATGACTGCTGCCTATTCAAAAATCAGTTGAAACAGCTTGATAATTGTCCTAAATGCAATGCTTTAAGGTGGAAGATGAATATGCATACTGGTGAGGTTAAGAAAGGTGTCCCAAATAAAGTATTAAGATACTTTACAATCATACCAAGGGTGAAGAGGATGTTTAGGTGTAAGAAAATGGCCAGAAACTATCGGTGGCATTCTAGTAACAAGAGTAGCGATGGAAAACTCAGACATCCTGTTGATTTTTCAACTTGGGAACAAATGAATGCCACATATCCTTCATTTCCTGCTGGGAAAGGAACTTTCAACTTGGACTGTCAACAGATGGTTTTAACATATTCAATAAGAAGAATAGTAATTACAGTTGTTGGCATGTCTTATTAGTAAACTACAACTTGCCTCCCGATCTATGCATGAAGAAGGAGAACATTATGCTAACCTTGCTGTTTCCCGGTCCACAGCAACCTGGTAACAATATTGATATCTACTTAGAGCCCCTAGTAGATGATCTAAATCACTTATAGAATGAATGAGTGTTGACATTTAATGCATTCAGTAAATCTGTGTTTTCTCTGAAAGCAATGCTGCTATGGACCATTAGTGATTTTTCTGCATATGGGAATCTTGTTGGGTGTAAAGTGAAGGGAAAAATGGGATGTCCTCTCTGCGGCAAAAACACATATAGTATGTGGCTGAAGTTTAGTTGAAAACATGTTTATATGTCTCATAGGAAGGGTCTCGCACCAACACATAGGTACCGCGAGAAAAGAAAACCTGGTTTGATGGACACGATGAGAATGGTAGAAAGAATAGGATATTATCTGGTCATGAGATTTATTAGAACCTGAGAAACTTCAAAAACAATTTTGGAAAGGTTAAAGAAGCTGCCCGTAAAAGGAAAACAACTGCTTATGTGAAAGAAGACAATTATAGTGAGGGTGTGTCTAGTGAATCCGATGAAGAAGAAGAAGTAGAAGTATATGAGAATGAGTTGTCTAGATGGAAGAAAAGGTCAATCTTCTTCTATCCGCCTTATTGGGAGGTATATTTTTGACAGTGTTTATCAATTATATTTAAATTTTCAAATGATCTTCCATATATGTTTCTAACCTTTGTCTTGTTTATTTTGTTTTTTATGACACAGGACCTCCCTATAAGGCACAACTTGGATGTCATGCATATATAACGGAATGTAGCTGCAAGCATTGTCTCAACAATATTGCATTGTGGGAAATCAAAGGATGGGTTGAATACTCGTAAAGATTTTGAACTTCTTGGTATTAGGAAAGATATTCATCCTCGCACCAAAGAGAAAAAACATACCTACTGGCAGCACCTTGGTCATTGTTAAAGAATAAGAAGAAAGTCTTTTGTAAGGGCCTTCTTGACTTTAAAGGGCCTGATGGATATTGTTCGAACATATCTGGATGCATATCACTTGAAGACTGTAAGGTATCATGACTCAAATCACATGATTATCATGTGTTGATGCAACAGTTTCTCCCGGTTGCACTTAGAGGTCTGCTACCTAAAGGACCTAGGTATGCAATATTACGTTTATGTGCATTCTTCACTCAACTGTGCCAACGGGTTATTGATAGAGAGAAAATTTTGAAAATGGAAGCTGAATTCGTGGAAACTATATGCATGTTCGAGAGGTATTTACCTCACAACTTCTATGGTATCATGGTACACTTGACAGTTCACCTCGGGAGAGAAGCTAGACTAAGTGGACCGGTCCATTTTCGTTGGATGTATCCATTTGAGAGGTAAAACTTCTACTTTAGTGTTTTCACATTATTTTTTATGTCAATCAAATGTAATTTTATTTTATTTTTCTCGTGTAGGTACATGAAAGTTCTCAAAGATTTTGTTAGAAACCCAGCAAGACCTGAGGGTTGTATTGCGGAGTCCTACTTAGCAGAAGAGTGCATGCGGTTTTGTAGTGATTTTCTTAAGAAAACAAGAAGTGTGGAAGAAATATTGGATAGAAATACTGATTATGAGAGTGATCCTATCTTAGAAGGCCGTCCAATATCCGATGCCACTTCAATTACCTTGACTGATATGGAGAAGAGAATAATGCACCTTGTTGTAATTCAGAATACGGCTTGCATAGACCCTTATGTTGAGTAAGATACCGCAATTTAATGTTTAACTTATCATTCATGTTATGAATATAACCGTATGATACCTCCATTTGTTTTGCAAGGATGCATCTACAATATCTACAAGATACAAATGCAAAATGAAGATGCGATGCAACTGTTTATGGCGTACACATACATAGAATTTTGCTAACTGGTTAAAGGAACATGCAAGTGTTAGTTACTCATTCTGAATTTCATTTACTTTGATTTTAGCATAAAATATGCTGAATTAAATTTATATTTTTTAGTTACCTATTAGTTCAGAAACACACAAAGAGACTCTAAAATGGTTGGCATATGGTCCTCGAAGTAGTGTAAGGTCCTATACAGGTTATATTGTGAATGGGCAGCGGTTTCACACGATCTTGGTTGACACAAAAACTCAAAATAGTGGCGTTTTCTATGAGGCAACTGCAGTGTGTAGATCGAGTGCAAAGGACATTGCACAAGTTACGGATTTAGTAACATATTATGGGAGAGTAAGAAACATAATCTTGTTGGATTATAATATTTTTATGTGCATATATTCAGATGTCAATGGGCAGTAAGAGGCAACGGAGTGAAAGTAGAAGATGGATACACATTGGTTAACATGAATTATTGTCAAGTTTCATTTCTGCGGGATCCATACATATTAGCTTCTTAAGCAAGACAAGTTTTTTCCTCAAGGGAGGATGATATATCCAGTTGGTATGTTGTCTTAAAAGGTCCATCTAGAAGGTTCAGGGACAAAGAAGACAGTGATGGAAACGCAGAGATTGGATCTTTGCCATCACATGTAGATATGGATGTAGAGATTGAGGATGCACATAACGCACGAGCTGATTGTGAAGGCATATATGTGTGATACACTGTCTTGTTTGTCTGATATTTGGTTTTTGTTTGAGATATTTTCTTCTCTGATTGTGTCTGATTCATTTCTTGCTTGTCTGATCTTTGTCTTTTGTTTGAGATATTTTGTTCTATGATATGTTTGATTTGGGATCTATGTGACAACTATGTGTTTGATGTGTGATTTGTACTAATTAGTTTTTTGTAATCATTTCGGGTGAATTAATATTCCCCGCAAGAATGCGAAAAAGAAAAAAAAACACAACAAAGAAGAGAATGCCTGAAGAAGACGTGGAGAAGAGTGTCGCTGGAGAAGAAACTATTAAGAGTGTCCGTGAGAAACAAATTGAGAAGAGTGTCCCTGAAAAAGAAATGGAGAAGACTACCCCTGGTGAAGAAGAAATGGAGAAGACTACCCTTGATGAAGAAGAAATGGAGAAGAGTGCTCCTAATGAAGAAGAAAAGGAGAATAATATACATGAGAAAGAAGAAACTCAGCCAACTGAGGAAAAGCCACATGATCAACCACATCGTAAGAAACAAAGAGGACCTACAAAAAGAATATCACTAAAGATCCAAATAGCCGAGTAAAAGTTCAGTTCACAGACATGGGTGAACCTTTCGGTCCAAGATCAATTTTACTTTCATCATATCTAGGTCCATTGGTGCGAGCATGTCCCATTGATGATTAAATATTGGAGGAAAATCACTGAAGAAATGAAGACGGTTCTCTGGAAGTCTGTCCAGGTTGACCACCTTTAGATGCACCCTTATTTTTCTGTCTAGATGCTGTCATTAAGCAGCTGATTTTTGTGTACATATGACTTGTCATTAATGTCTACACAGGAAAGGTTTAATGTATCTTATTAACAATGATATGTTAGCTTGTGAGTGATACATACAAGGATAGAAGGCGCTTGCGGATTCCTCACACTTCTAGCCATAGAGGAATGGTCAGGCTGGCAGAAGATATGGTAATATATGTATATATATATTTGATTTAACGTCATAAGCATACTATGTAATACTGCTTTCAATGATGTGTTGTTTGTCAATAGAAAAAAGAGAGTGACGATCCATCTCAAGTGACTAGGCTAAAGGTCTGGATCAAATCATGCACAAAAAGGATGGCACACCAGTGAATACAAAAGCTGCTGAAAAGTTTGTAAGTAAATGATTTAATATGAATTTATCTTACATTCTTCTCGGCGAGTAACATCTCAAGTTAATATTTCATGTTTTGCAGAGAAAGACAGCTGAGATTGTTGAAATTGATGCTCGATCAAGTTCAACAAACCCAAGAGATGATCACCTTACACAACTTTTAGGACCTGATAATCCTGTTTGGATGAGGGCAATGGGTGGAAACATGAGTATGACAAAGTTGGCTTATTTTGAAGTGAAGAAACATTTTATGGCAGAGATGCAAGAGAATCAACTACATTTGAGCGCAAAGTCTTTGAATTGCAAGACCAAATCTCCAAAATGAGTAAACATGTTGGATATAAGTGAGTTGTAATTTTGCATAACTCAACTGATTTATAATATTGATTTTCATATTAAATACCTTTTTGTTACAGAGACAAGATACTGAAATTGGTGAAAACTCCGTTGATGCAAGAGTAAGTAATTTACTTGATATATGTCATCGGTCTGTTTATTGTAAATTATGACCATTTCAGCTCCAAAATTTGCAGAGTGTTAAGTCTAAAAAGGTCCAAAATGTGTATTGGTTGATTGGTCTGGCACTGATGATAACATTGCTGAAGGAAGTATAGTTTCATCGGATCCTAAAGGCTTTTTCAATGACATCCCATTAGGCCATCTCGCTGTTAAAGTATTGGTTGAAGTTGCAATAAAATCAGATGCCTTTCTTTGGAGACATGCGCCTGATATGTATACGGCTAAGCAAGCTGTGGGAGAAATGATTGCATGGCCTTCTAGTAAGTGTGTAATTTTAGACGACGGTCTCCATTCTGAAGACATTCCTCCTAGGGTAAGTTTGTTATTCATGACCGTATTAAAGTTTAATGTTGTATGTATTTTTATTATATACTATGATTAGCATAAGCATATTGGTCTTTGTATGTGTATGCTAGAGCCCAACGATGGATTTTGTCAACAAATGCAAACTTTTGGACTGGTTTGTAGATGATGGAGTAGTTTTTGCTGAAGGACGCTGGCAATGTCAAGAACCAACCGCGTTGGTTAATGGTCTTCCACTCAGACCAAATGTTGTTAAGGTATTTGTGGGTGTTGTTTATGAACCTGAAACATTTATCTGGAGGCCTACTTTAGAAAAGCCATACTTGGGGGACTCTTTGAAATTGTTTGTAGCTTGGCCTGCAAATAAATGTATGTTTGAAAGTACACCAACGGCAGGAACTCGACGTTCTGCATCACCAGGTTCAGTCTCTCCTACGCAGAAATCTCAACCATCAGGTCTGCAACCTCAAAAAATGTGTCAAACTGAACCACATGTTGTAATGTCTCTGGTAATTTTCATTGATATGGTATTAAGTGGTTTATTTTATTTTAACTATAATGTATGAAATTATTTGGGTTGTGTACATTGTAGCGGCACAACCCATATGGATTTCTGAAAGAAGGTCAGAAGTGCAAGTTGTTAAACATTGCCGTTAAGAAGCAAGTTTTTGCTAAAGGGTGATGGGCTTCAGATGACCCAAACCAAATTGTACACTTCGTACCACTAGGACCTGATGCGTTTAGAGTTTGGGTTGATGTAGTGAAGGTGAAAAGTGCAGCAGTTTGGCTGTCATCTTCTGAAATAGAGACTATGGGAGATGCGATTGGTATATCAATTACATGGCCAAAGGACAAAGTGATCATGTGTTAGCAAAGGTTACTTCTTGTACCACTTGTTTATTTAACACTTGTTTTATGTACTTGTTGTTGGAATTAGACTTATGTAATGGTGATGTTGTATTATGTAATATGGAATTATGTACTTGTAGTTGTATTAGACTTATGTATTGTTGGATTGAATCTTGGTTTATAAGATGGAAAATTTATGGATTTTGTATATTTGTAAAACAGGGTTCAAAATTGTAAATCTCAATTCGATGATCCAAAAATTTAGTGTTATAAGAATATATGTTATTGCAAATACGAAACTGCTACAAACTCTTACATCATGGCGTTAAAATTGAGTTATAAGAAAATATTCTATAGTGTTATACAAACTGTTATATTATGTGAACAATATCATAGCATAACAATGATAGCATTTGTATAAACGCTATTTTAGGTAAAGAGAAAACCATAGCATTTGAAAATAAACGCTATCATAAGCTCCACTCTAATATAGCACACGGAAAAACGCTATCGTAGAAAGGGTCTATTATAGCTGTCGCTGACATAACGTTTATGGAAACGCTATCTATAGCGTATGGTAGCATTTATTGTGCACTACGAATGTTAATGTATCTTGTAGTGGGACTGAATTATGGTTCATGTCCAATAGAAAATCATCGACAGTTATTTGGGCTAAGATTGGACTTAAGCAATCAGTTTACATTGAAGGCCCAAGTTTAGTTAATTGAGTATATAAGAGGGAGTCTTCTTCCGTTTGAGCAAGACGTTAGGCGATTCCAAGACTCAAGAAAAGCAACAAAAAGAGATCATCGATTAAGGATCAGAGAGCATAATCTTGTCGTATCGTTACATTGTTTTCAAGTCTTAGTACAAGCAGTTGGGGAGCAAGAGTCCTCCCCCGAGACATAGAGTTAGCTTTCGAAATCATGATCACGTTTTACTGTCTTTAATATCTTAGAATTGAATTTTCTTAGACTTATTGTAGTTAAATTCAAAGGCTAAGTCTCTGTTTCATACTTATACAATAAAATAAAGAGAAAATTAGTCAGAGTAACCCAACATTTTGCATTTATAACTCAGTTGACCCTCGACGTCACCCCTTACTAGAATGACTCAACATTTTGTGACAAAGGTCAAAAATACCTGAATGTTCGAAAAAACTACAACTTTGCCATTTTGATTTATTTTTCAACAAAAAATCGTGAAACTTATTATTTCAACTTTAAACTTATTATTTCAACTTTTCGTTAATCGTCGTTGCCGATTTTTTAGTTTTTCCTGTCATCGCCATTTTCGCCGTCTTCATTCTCATCTCAGTGTTGCTGTTCGCCGTTACCTACTGTCGGAGTTCGTCGTCGTCATCTTCATTTGCGTCGCCCTCCTCATTTCCGTGTTCGTATTCGCTGTTCGCCGTTACCGTCAGCCGATTTTTTCTCTTCGAGAAACGTTTCATCTTCTTTCGTCTTCGCTTTGACATCCGAGGTTTGCAGATATTCGCCGTTTTTTTTGTTTCATTGCAAAATTTATTCTTTATTGCAGATTTGTCAAATGGAGATTTATCTGTTACCGCAGATTTATGAATTGCTCCGTTTTTGTCAATAGAGATGTTGATTTATTATGAAATGCTGTTTTGTTTTTTGTCTGCGGAGTTGTATCGGGGTTGCA
>OVBE01001060.1:0-40451 GCA_900406425.1 Iberis pinnata
TGGGATCGATCCAGCTGAGGTGCGTCCAAAGTGTGTCTGAGGTTGGGATCGATCCCGTCACTGAGTGCCTGAGATCAATCCAGACATAGGTGAGATCGATCTTGCTTGTTTTCTTCTTAGTCATGCTTCAACTTCGTGCACTTTCTTAGCTTCGTTCGAGACTTCACAAACTTCGTTGAATGAAAGAGAGGGGGTCGATCCTGGTTTGAGTTGGGATCGATCTGAGGTGAGTTGGGATCGATCCCGCAAGTGCTGAGATCGATACTTCATAGTGTTGAGTTGGGATCGATCCTGCCTTGATGCAAAAATGCTTGAGATCGATCCTCCATAGTATTGAGTTGGGATCGATCCTGCCTTGATGCAGAAGTGCTTGAGATCGATCCGGGCATGTGCTGAGATCGATCCTGCCTTGGTTCTAAGGTAGATCCAGTCCATTCCATGCTGAGTGCTGCTCCATTCAATGTTAAGTGCTGCTTTTCTGAAATCTCGCAAATCCTTCCCGAAAACTCTTGAAAGTCTTGAAAAATCTCCAAAATGCGTGCATATGCAAAAGTCCTAAAAGTCATAAACTTTCTAAAATAAACCATAAATGTGATGTATGCAGGCTTTTAGACTTCGGAATTGATGCTAATTGATATGTAAAATCCATGAAAATTCAGAGTCATCACTAACTACATATGGATTGCCTAATTTGTGACGCTTTTATTTTTTTATTTACTTTCGTTTAGTTATCGTTATTAATTATTCTTAGTTACAACCATTTATTTTATCTATCTTAGCTTATTTGTTATTAAAACTAAAAGTGTGCTTTCTGGTCTCTGTGGAATTCGACCATATATATGATATAGTGATCCGTTCTCTATAGTATAGTATTAGGAATTAAATCATGAGCCTATCAGATACCATGCACTTAAAAAAAACATATGGTTCACATCTTCAATCTCATCTCCACATACTTGACAAAGAACATCCATTTGAATTCCCCTCCTGTTTAATTCACAGTTCATAGCAAGGCCCCTATATATCATTTTCCAAAGAAAATGACGAATCTTAGGTGGAGTTTTGAGATGCCAATTTTTTTTAAAGTGGCAAAGGCTGCAATGGATCTGGACATCTTTGAGCTTGAGCAAGATGATATTCTGAGCGCATAATATAAAACTCCATCCTTTGTAAAAGATCAATTTACTTTATCACCAAAGATAAATCTTGATGGTCTGATTCTTTGAACTGCCATTGCATCATTAGCATGCATTTAGATATTGTGAAAGCTTATGCAAGTCCCACCGTACCTATTTCATCAAAAAAGATGCTTAACTGTGATATTTAGATGAGTTGATTGACAATTTGAGCTGCAGAAAAAAATGTTCTAGGAATCCACTTATCTTGCCATAATTTAGTTGTTTCTCCCTTGCCCACAGTCCAAAAGATTCCTTGGTGCAAAATCTGAATCCCTCTAAAGATTCCACACCATGCATGGCTTGGCCTTCGTCTAAGTGTTGTCATAGTCAATTTGCATTGAGGGTAATTAATATTTTACTATATAAACTCTGCTGATCAAAGTATCCGTATTAAAAAGCAGTTTGGAGCTTTGTTTTGCAATAAGTGACAGATTTAAGTCTCTGAAATCTCTAAAGCCAATGCCTCATGAAAGCTAAGAATTGTTAATTTTTTCCAGCTAATCCAATTGACTTTATGCTTGTCTAATGAAGATGACCATCAGAATTTTCTCATCATCCTTCTAAGTGCCTCTGTGATCTTGACTGGAAGTAAAAAAAAAGACATGGCGTACGATGAGAGTGCTGTAGCTATTGCCCTAAGAAGAACTTCTCTACCTACAGATGATAAAAACTTAGTTGACCAATTCTCTTTTTTGCTTTGGAGTTTGGACTTTATGAAATATAGACTGAAAAAGTGAAGCTTTATTACGTCCTAACAACCCAGATAAACCCTGCCTTGGTAATACCTGTAATGTCCTTCATTCTTTGTTTTATTTTACTACAGGTAATGGCAAACTTTTACAGATTGACAACTTGTCCTAAGACATCCCCATATTGTTCTAGCAATTGCATCATCCTTCAACTTGTCCTAAAACCAAGCCGATTTCGCTGAATTACTTGTTGTAAAAATATGATAATCTTTATGTGCATAGGATATATATAGATAGGGAGAGAGGATATCATCTTGACAAATACCCCTTAGAGGTTGAATGTTTCCTACATTATTCATCTACATCATTCTTCTGCAAAATCCACTTTGCGAAATATGAATTCAATAAAATCTCAACTCAATTCCTTAGCCGTGTTTTAAACATTCGTTGGTTATGTATAAGATATCGTACATAATTTTCTGATAATATATATATATATATATATATATATATATATATATAATATCTTATGTATATATTATCAAAATTGTGTATCATTTTATAGTTTGGCGAGTACATGTGTTCATAAAGTCCAAATAATCTTGTCGCTAATCAAATAAGTACGTGCATTTAGTATCGTGATGCCAAAACACCAAGAAAACACATCAAAATCCGATGGATTTTTGAAGAATAAATAATCAGAAATTTTTTAAAAAATTTCCGTCAAAACTCAAACCCGCTAGTAATTACCAAAAGATTTGAATTGTTCATTTTTGTCTACGGATTACCACCAAAAAAAAAATATCAATAGCCCGTTTGTTTATCCGACAGATTTATATCTGTCAGTAATTTCCATAGTTTTTAAACAGAAAATCGACAGATTAGGTTTTAATCTGTCAGTTTTTGGACTGTTGCAAGTTTGAAACAAACCGTTTCTAGGCGTTATTTGACTGTGTTCCAAAATTTCTAACGGCATATACTAGAATTATATTAGAAACCATTTTCTTATGAATATTATATCATGAATTTATCTAAATAAAATAATAATAAAAATTCATAACAATATCATTTGTTCGAAAATAGTTTTAAGATGTCTTGATAAAATCTACAAAATACATTAAAATATATATATATATATATATATATATATATATCTATATTGCATAAAAAAATCACTGAAGTTAAACCATTACAACTATTATTGATAATTATTAGTTTCTTTCTAAATTATGTTATAATTTTTTCAGTAAAATTTTAATAATAAAATTCTTTTAATCATTACAATTCATTACTTCTCACTCTATTCTTCCTCTCTCTCTCTTTCTCTATTTCTCATATCGAAAACTCTTAAGCGGCGGAAAGATAGTATGGAGGCCCACCACCGTAAGCTCGAGCGTCCCCACGTACACCGCGGCTTCGGGCTTACCGGCGATCTCCAGAGTTGGTAAGCTCGTCTTTCTTCTCCAAAGTTTTATGTCGCTTCAGATATTCGTCTTCGTTCTAATCCCAATTCACCGGCACATTTTTTGCGATGGAAGCAGCGACTCTGGTACTAGATCCGGTCATATTTGGTATGGCGGAGTTGGAAGGAAGTCGGCGCTGTCAAGAGAGAAGGGACCTCAAAGCGTATTTCGGGTTCTTTGATCGAAAGGGAGCGAGGCGACGTCTTCTTGTGGAGGTGCAGGGGCTATCGATGCTCGAAGGCGCCGCTAAACCAAGTCGGAAAACGAAGGATCTATCCCTAACTATCGCTGGAATCTACCTTTTCATCTTCTGCGACATCATAGTCTTCTTTATCCAGCCTCTTCCTTCTGCCAACAAAGAGATGTCTCCGGTGGGCGTAGGTGTAGCTGCGCTTCGATCCCATCGTCGGATTGTTGGAGAGGAGCTCCGGCGAATCTGCAGCTAACTGGCGGCGGCTAAGATTTCTTGGGTTCTCCAACAAATTTTCTAGGGTTTTCGTCAATTGGTTATGGACTCGAGCTTAGTCAGTTTTTCTAAAATCCGCTTGAATTGGGTTTTTAAGTTAAATGGGTTTCTGCAATATGTATTGGACTTTTTGATTGTAAGGAAGATTATATTTGAAGATATTAATATTAAAACATTTATCAAAAAGTAATTTTTTATGTAATTGACAATTTAAATTAATGTTAAAATTCTAACATTTTGTTTAAATTTTTATAATTTCAGTCTTATCTACTATCTATAGGCTGGATAAAACTCTAATAAATTATATAGTGGGTGCAAATGGTTAGGATGGTAGAGGAATATTTTGGAGTGGAATTGTTAGTTACGTTGAATTCCTCTAAAAGTATTTCATTTGTCATTTTTTATTTTTCAGCAGAAATTTGGTGGGGTCCACTTTTTGAGTGGAAAAATGTACTATTCTGCTGATTTTTAGTCCTCTACAAAGTAGGAGAGGAACAAATTTTCCGTAGCATAACATAACTGCCAATTTTCCACAATCATTTATTCCACCTAATATTTTTCCTCTCATTCTACCTATTCCATTTATCCTCAACCATTTGGACCCAGTATGCTGCTTCAAAATCTCCTAATCCAAATCACAGTGTACGTCGTGGAAAGTTCAAACTCGCATTGACAGTGGATGAGAAATCGCCTTATCTCGTTTCCAAATCCCCATCTCTCGTAGCCTTCTTTCCTTCAATTATATTTTGATTTATATTTGTTTTATTTATTTTCAGGGGCGGAAACACTATAGTCCGTCACTCATTTTAGTACTGTTTTCTGGTTTATATTTGGTTTCTTAGTCTTGTTCCACGTTTCTTGTTAGGTAAGTATGTTAAAGGTCGTTTTTCTTCTTCTTTCTTCGTTGTGTTCTGCTAGTTAGGAAAATATAATCTTAACATTGAATCTCCCNTTGATATATAATATACATCTACATTGCAATGTGACCCGGTAACCAACTTACATAAGCGGTTATGGATATAGCTAAAAGAAACATTGACCTAGAGCTCTCATATATTATAAATCTATTCACATATTTTATAAGCCTCCAAAACTTCAAACTCTATATACATATCCGTTTAAAAAAAATATATGGCTTACAAAACAAATAGATGAAATATTAGTTTTAATTTATTTTTTTTCAAGCTTCAAAAATTTCAGGATCAGCCCTATCAAATCGGCTCAATAATATATGATCCTGGACTGAATTTTATTTTTAGTTTTATCCCTTTGTACAATACTTATAACTGAAAAAAGGCCCGACAACATATACTTTTAGAAAATTTAAACATAGAAATCGTTTGTCGGGTCTTTTTCGTTGTTTTTCTCTATGTTTTTGAAAAATTTAAAATATCTCCCTTTTTTTCTTCTAAAAATTTTAGAACATATACTGTTAAGGATACTTAGTATCAATTGTATATATTCGATTGCTTATGTTTAGGAATCCCTTTCCTTAGTTCAATTACTTTGTTGTATAAATATGTACATTGTCTTAACAGTGAATACAAGAGAATAATTATATCCTTACATGGTATCAGAACATTAGATCTGAAAACCTAAAAAAAAAATTGTTTTCTCTTCTCTTACTCTATAGCCGCCTAGCCTCTTCTAATCTCTTCTTTTCTCAAAAATGGCTACTTCTAATGCTGAACTGATTGATACTTCAGCCACCACTATTCTCAATGTCATAATGACTAACATCACCAGGCTCACCTCCACAAACTATATGATGTGGAGACGCCAAGTCCAAGCCCTTCTCGATGGGTATGATCTCGCTACGCATCTTGACGGCTCCGATGTGAGCACTGTTGTCACCAATGGACAAACAGTCCCGAATCCAAGCTATGTCCTATGGGAATGCCAGGACAAGCTTCGCTACAGTGGCCTACTAGGTGCCATTTCTGTCGCTGTACAGCCTCTGGTATCTCAAGCTGTCCCCACCTCTGATGTAAGGAAGACCCTTGCCAACACCTATGCAAAACCAAGCCGAGGACACATCAAACAACTCAAACAACATCTCAAACAAGTTCACAAAGGCAATAAAACCATTGATGAATATCTCCAGACACTTACTGTTAAGTTCGATCAACTCTCTCTTCTCGGCAAATCCCTGGAGCATGAAGATCAATTGGATTGCATCTATCATGGTCTCCCTGATGAATACAAGTCCACTATTGATCAACTTGAATGCCGTGAGATTCTGCCATCCACCCCTGAAGTTCACGAGAAGCTTCTTAATCAAGAAGCTAATCTCCTCATTGCTGCCATTGTCGTTACTCCTGTCACAGCAAATGTTGCCAACTCTCGCCCTCGCAATTTCCACCCTCGCCAATCTCAACGCTTCTCTCATCACCCTAATCCGTCTAGCCAACAACCATATTTGTCTTCTCCAAATCAATATCATAACACCAAAAACACCAAGGCCGATAACTCCAGACAATCTCGTGGGTACCAAGGCAGGTGCCAGCTTTGCGGTGTGTACGGCCACAGTACTAAACGTTGTCCACAGCTTCCGAGTCAGGTCAATCAGAGATCAGCCACTCCCTGGCAGCCTCGTGCAAACCTGTCCATGAACACTCCCAACAACAATGATTGGCTCCTTGATAGCGGTGCAACGCACCACATGACTAATGATCTAGACAACCTTGCTGCTCATCAGTCCTATAATGGCGAAGATTCAGTCCTTATTGGCGATGGTTCGGGCCTTGCAATCACTCACACTGGTTCATTATCTCTACCCACTAACACCAATCTTTATCTTTACCTAATACTCTTTGTGTTCCTCACCTTCATAAAAATCTTATATCCGTTTACCGTCTCTGTAAAGCTAATAATGTTTCCGTCGAATTCTTCCCTTCTCATTTCTAGGTGAAGGATCTCAGGTTGGGGTCGCAGCTGATCAAAGGCAGCGTTGATGGCGAGTTGTATGTGTGGCCGAAGCTCAAAACCTCTCCTTCATTTTTTCATGCCGCATCCAATGCAACTGTTTCTTTAGATGAGTGGCACAATCGTCTCGGTCATCCATCATCTTCCATTTTAAAGCAAATTTTTTCTCAGTTTAATCTACATTTTCGAAAGTCTGTAACATCAAACACCTTATGTGTTGACTGTTCAATCAATAAGAGTCATCGTCTTCCATTCTTTCAAACCTCAATTGTCTCCACCAGACCTTTGGAATATCTTTTCACCGACCTCTGGTCTTCTCCAGTGACTTCTACAGACAATTACAAATATTATTTGGTGCTAGTTGATCACTATACCAGATATTCTTGGCTTTATTTACTATAGCGAAAGTCTCAAGTTAAAGATGTCTTCATACCTTTTAAAGCGTTGGTGGAGAACAAACTTGGTACTCGAATTGTAAACCTTTACTCCGACAATGGCGGCGAATTTCAAGCACTAAAACTGTTTCTCGCTAGCTCCGGCATCTCTCACTTGACCACACCACCACACACACCACAACACAACGACATTTCAGAGAGGAAGCATCGACATATAGTCGAAACTGGTATGTCGCTGTTGTCTTATGCCAACCTTCCCATTGCATTTTGGTCAAACGCGTTTGTAGCTACAGTTTATTTAATCAACCGTCTCCCTACACCGGTTTTACATCAAGACTCCCCTTTTCACAAGTTGTTTCACTCATCTCCCAACTTCAGCAAACTACGAACCTTCGGCTGCCTTTGCTTCCCCTGGATTCGTCCCTACACAACTCACAAATTGGAAAATCGGTCAAAACCATGCGTCTTTCTTGGTTACAGTTTGACACAAAGTGCTTACCAAACCAGTATGTGACACAGAGTGCTTACACAGGAACAAACACGGATTACACATGTCTCAACGCAAGTATGTGACTGATCTTCTCTACAAACACAATATGGCCAATACCAAACCAGTAGCTTCTCCTATGGTGACCAGTCCGAAGCTCACTCTTGCATCAGGCACACCTCTCTCGGATCCTACCAGTTATCGTCAATTAGTTAGTAGCCTCCAATATCTCGCTTTTACTCGTCTTGATATCAGTTATGCAGTGAACCGGCTTTCGCAATATATGCACAAGCCAACTGAAGATCACTGGCAAGCAGCCAAGCATATCTTCCGATACCTTGCTGGAACACTCACTCATGGTCTCTATTTCTCGGCTCTAAACAGTATTTCTCTTCATGCCTTCTCCTATGCGGATTGGTCAGGTGACTCCGATGACTACACTTCCACCAACGCCTATGTAGTGTACTTTCGCAGAAATCCTATCTCTTGGACAGCTAAGAAGCAAAACAGTGTCGCAAGGTCTTCTACAGAGGCAGAGTATAGGGTTGTAGCTAACACTGCCTCAGAACTTCGATGGATTTGCAATCTTCTCACTGAGCTTCATATCCGCATTCTCGGACCACCCATTGTATACTGTGACAATGTTGGCGCTACCTTCCTATGTGCCAATCCAATTTTTCACTCAAGAATGAAGCATGTCGCCATCGATTATCACTTCATCCGCGGCCAAATACATCGAAATGAACTACGGGTCTCCCATGTACACACCAAGGATCAACTCGCGGATGCGTTAACGAAGCCTTTACCTCGGCCAAGATTCTTAGAACTTAGAAACAAGATTGGAGTGGTTCCACCTCCTCCATCTTGAGGGGGCATGTTAAAGATACTTAGTATCAATTGTATATATTCGATTGCTTATGTTTAGGAATCCCTTTCCTTATTTCAATTACTCTGTTGTATAAATATGTACATTGTCTTAACAGTGAATACAAGAGAATAATTATATCCTTACAGATACCGTTTATTATTTAAAAAATTGCAATTAAAGTTATACATTACACAGAAAAAAAACATTATTATATATAGTTCCATAATCGAACGTAAAAAGAGTAAAAGTAAAACAATAAACATTCGCAATAGACAACGAGTAAAATGTAGATCAATTACTTATTTAAAGACGGCCACAATCATATCGAGTGTGACCGATCTGATCACGAAACAAAATCATCAACAATACTACAAACAAGAGTTTCATTACCGGCGATGAAGCTTCGATTAACCTACCCGTAAGATATGTCTGTGTCGAAAGCCCCAAGAGCCTCCCTCTTCTTTCTCTAACATACTCATCAATCCCTTCTTCGAGTCTCTTCCTTATTAAAGAACAAGAAGAGACATTAATACTCATACTGTCTTCTTGACCTAACTTCCTCCACAAGCATCTAGCTAAAACGACACCGTCCTCGAGCGCAGCAGAACAACCTTGTCCTATGAATGGACCCATCAAGTGCATACTGTCTCCAGCCACTGTAACAGTGCCACGTCGGAAAGTACTAGACATAACATCCCACGGAGTACGGTATCTTAAATGGTTCATATATAAAGAGTCGATATCACATTTCTTCACCATGTCTTTCCATTCTTCCGAGAATTCGCAGACCGATGCTAGTGTCAACATTGCCACATCTTCTTTACTTTTTAAAGTGTTTGAATCTATTTGTATAACACATTCATCAACATTGAACAATCAATTAAATAAATCTAAATTATATCATCATTTTTAGTATTGTTAGAATACTTAATTATGTTTACCAAAAGAAATGTTTGGATCATAGACCAACAAAACAAAAACTGATCAAATTTAATTATCAGATAAATAAAGAATGAAATGCCACCAATCAATAAATGCTATAAAGGTATTGTTACCTAAAAAAATATTAATTTCTTATAAATGAAAAATATAACTCCGATTATTAATATATATTTTACTTTAGCGTAAATATTTATTAAATTCTTTTAAAATGATTAAAAATAACTTTCATATTACGGATAAAAATGTACCATGAAAGGATAAAATATAAAATACCTTGCGGAGATTTAAGCAAGACAACAAACCAGAAGACGAGTTTGTGAGTTAAAGGAAGTCGTCCGCTGACGACGTTGTCCATCTTGATTCTTATAAACTCTTGCCGGAATCCATGGCCGTCTGGGTAATTTGTGAACCCTCTCACCGCCCGACAACCGAGAGTCTTCGTCGGGGTTAGTCCTAGAAATCGAGATACGACAGAATTCGACCCGTCGCAACCAATCAAAACCTAAAGCCAATGAAACTATAGAGTTCATAATATATTCACCACATCATGTCAAACCAGATCAAGAATGAAATTTTGACTGTCGCACAAATTAAAAATCTTTATAATAATTAAAATTAGTTATAAGAATTAATATTACAAAATTATATAAAACGTATATATATATATATATATATATATATTGAAAACCAACTAATTTTATAAAATTTAAATTTGTTTTATAAAAATAAATCTTAACTATACTCACATAGATATTTTAAATGTTTTAACATAAAAAACCATAGTTAAAATATTTAGTATGTATTTAATTATATTACAAAACAATTGAATGTAGGGGATTCTCAAAAATACCACAAAAAACTAGGTATGTTTCAAAAATATCTTACACTTTTAATTTGTTCCAAAATTATCACAATTTTTCCAAAAATAACACAAAATTGTTTTTTTCCAAAACCACCACAATTTTAGAATATCTTTAAAATTTCATATTTAAACTCTAAACCCCCATAACCAAACTCTACCTTCTTCAAAACTAAACTCTAAACTCTATTTAGTGAAGTCAATCTCAAAATTTAAATTCTAAATCCTTAAAATTCACTTTTTTGTTTGTGATATTTTTGGAAGAAGAAGTTAATTTAATGGTATTTATGGAAGTTAAGGAAGTGTGTTATTTTTGAAAATTATGATATTTCAAAGAATTCTTCAATAATCATAAAATAAACTCAAACCTAAAGATAAATAAATGGGAGGAATGTTTGACATAACTATAGACTTAAAGATATTGTATAAGCATTTGCGTAAACAACACCAGTTACAAATGATTTAGAAAAAGACAAGTGGCCACGTCCGAAATAAACAATGAACCATGACACTATATACACTTAATAGCATGCCCCCACCCAATAACACTGTCCGCCTCCCAATAACACTATCCGCCTCTGTGCTAAATATCTTCACTAAAAATGTATTTTTTTATTTATAAATAAACGAACTATTGAATTCTACCAAATCTCCAATTAACAGTGGTAATGATTTTCAAAAACGTCTTTGTCCAAATCTCCAATTATGTAACCACTACTGCATAATTAAATCTATACTCGGTAGACTAGACGCACCTTTGCTTTGATATTTTGACCATTTCTAAGGTGAACAATCGGATACGACATCGTTTCGTCAAGCTTCAGTGACACGATTTCGGAACCAAGCCGGAGAGTTCCAAGAGGAAGAGCATGAGCCAAAGCTCGAACCATATCATTCCTTAACACACCTCTTACTTCTCCATAGGACGCTGCTCCAACCGATTCTCTTTGCTTAATCCCTTTCTCCATCATCACATCTCTAATCCTGTTTTCATACGTACCCCACAAGAAAATCATAATTAAATAGTAATCTAAAATATTATAGCTATAGACTATAGTTAGAAACGTACTGATGAATTGGGAGAGAATTAAGACGAAGCTTATCGGCAACACCGAGCTGTTGAAGAGCAAGCCAGCCATTAGTTTGAATGCCAAATGCTGCTCCTTCTGATCTAACCGTCTCTGATCGCTCCAACACAATGCTCTTTATACCTTTCCTTTATATGTTTATGTAATATATGCTAATTAATTAGCCAATATGTTTTTTTACAAGTTAGATATATAATTGAGAAAAAGAAGGAGAAATAATGAACCTGTGAAGAGCAAGGGAAGTTGCAAGACCAGCTATGCCTGCTCCTACTATTACTATGTCCAATTCTTCCATTCTTCTTTATTTTTCCTTTCGTCACATTTTACAATTTTAGTCTCTCTCACTCTATTATATATATGCGTTGTGGGTGGTGGTTGGAGCACTGTGGCCTACTTAGTGCTGCCATTTGTACCATGGCCGGTTATATGTATTTTACAATGGGGCGGATGCAAGGATTGTGGGTGTAATTGAACCCCATAAAAACAAAAACATCTCCTTTAATTATTATAAGATTTTTAAATACGTATTAGAAAATTGTAAATTTGAATTCAATTTTATCATAATTTTGACCCCAATCCAATTTGGAGTTGATTATGTTACAGCAATATATTTATTGGTTTTATGATCACAATTAGTTAAAACTTATAAAATCTAATTATTGGCAACAAAACTAAATTCAAATATTATTTGCAAAAAACTAAGCTCAAGAAAATAAACGTAATTGTAAGTTTGTAGATATAACTAAATATAGTATACATCTTTATTATATAGTTGTATATATAACTTTGTTATATTTTGTTTCAAAATGACTTTTTGATGTTGTTTTGTAATGATATTTTTCTCAGTTTTTAAAATTTTTTAACACTTTTATTTTGACTCCATCAAACAAATTTTCTGGATCCGCCACTGATTATATACATATTATACATAAAACATTCAAATAATAGACTCATAAAATTATTATAGGAGAATTCTCAAAAATACAGTTTTTAAAGTTGGTTCCAAAAATACCACATTCCAAATTATTCAATTTTTTAACCTTAAATCTACAAAATTAAACTTCAAACTCTTCGAAATTAAATAGTAAACTCTAAGCAGTGAACTCAAATTCAAGCATTTCAATTTTAGATACTTAAAATTCATATTTTATGTTTATGGTATTTGTAAAAATAAAATATTTTAATGAATTTTTATAACAATTGAGAATACGTAGCATTTTTAAAACACAACTACTTTTGTAATATTAATATTTTAACGGAATTCTTCAATATTATGTTAGAAGAATATTATTATATACCACGTTGAAGATATGATTAATATATCATTTTGTAATTTGGCGAGTATGTGTGTTCAAATAGAGTCCAAACAATCTTGCCACACCTAATCACGTATGCTCATTAATTATTGTTGTCTTGTTGATATCAGGACACTCGACAACATATATAATTTATATGATATTTAAATGAATAATTCAGATTTTCATTTTAATTAAAAAAAAAGTCATTTGAATTCACTCACGAGTCATGATGAGATTTGTTGACTGAATTGATTATGAAATGAATGAGTATAAGAAACTAACAAGATTTGAATATTGATCTCGAGTAAAAAGTTTTCTTTTCGTTGTCTTCTACCTTCTCTTTATAATCGAATTCTCTTTTTAAGTTCTTCGGCTCTCTTCTTCTTTTTGTGGATCGGTTATGCCATTTTTGGCACGTCTTTGTCAATTACCCAACCTTTCTACCTTTATCATAACAATCCTTCCTAAATGCTACTTCCGAGCCTAACATCCGAATTAATATGGTATGGTATTGTATGTTTTAGATCACAAATATCTGCATAATTTTTTTTTATTGGATACCACTTTAAAAGATCTCATACTAATTAGAATTTGGACTCTCTTATATATTAGCTAACTCTTTGGCTAATATATAATAGTGGAATATTTGCTTTTTGACTTACCTAGAATTCATACATATCCCATAATTGGCCTACATAGATCATAAATTTTGACAAACCCTACTCGACCAGTCATAGTTTATGTAAGTCCAATCCAAATTACTTCTTTTAGGGTAGGGTTTGTTGGGTGTTAGACCTGACACCAATAATTACCCTTGATCGTTTGATGAGTTCACAAATTGGATGATCGAATATCTTTTCATAACAAACTTGGCCTTAATTTTTTGTGAAGATTTTGTGCATATCAAAGTTTTTTTGGACTCTATATATGGATTGTTATGATCCCTAAAATCTACAAAAATTTTGGTTAAGATTAACAAGATTAGTCATGAGCTAGGAAATATAGACAATAAAGAAGCCAATTCTCTGCTTCTAGGACAAGAAAACTCAAAGACTCTATCCAAGAAAAAGGCTTCAAATCAAACAAAATTCTACACCCAAATGAAGACAAAACCAGCTCACTCTCAACCATCAAGCTCACGCAAAAAAAATGTTCATAGTACAGCTTTCACAATCCCAAGACATAACCGTTATTCAGCCTTATCAAATGATTAAGAAGTGCCAAATGTCATCATCTTAGGATAGAAACCTAGGGTTTTCTTCTTCTTTCAAAGTCATATAAATGCTCTATATTGTCACTCTGTTTCGGCTAAGTTAATGAAATACTCTTCTTCTTTATTTTAAAGCTCCAAGCTTTCTCATTATCTTCATGGTATCAGAGCCATGGAAGGCTCCTCTTATTCTATTTCATTATCTACTCTAAGAATAACATAATGTGTTACTATCAAATGTGCATCCTCAAACTATCTCATTTGGAAAACTCAGTTTGAGTCCTTCTTGTCTAGTCAAAAGCTTCTGGGTTTTGTTAATGGTTCTACTGTGAGACCAGCTTTCAGTTGTTGCTATTACAAGAGGAGAAACCACTACTCAAACAACAAATCCAGAGTTTGATATATGGATACAGAAGGATCAACTAGTAAGAGCATGGATCTATGAATCTCTAACTGAAGAAGCACTGCGAGCTGCCTATGGTCTTAACACTGCCCAAGAAGTTTGGCTCTGTCTTGGCAAAAAATATAATCGTGTCTCAGCCACAAGGAAACATGACTTGAAGAGACAACTTCAAGGTACTACAAAAGACCAAAAATCCATGGCTGAATACCTCAGTGAAGTTAAAGAAATATGTAACCAGTTAGACTCTATAGGTTATCCTTTGTCTGATCAAGAGATGATTTATGGAGCTCTAAATGGTTTAGGAAAAGAATATGAGTCTATAAGTACAGTGATTGAAAACTCCATGGATACATTCACTGAAATGACTTTTGAAGATGCTGAATTTAAGCTAATCGGCTTTGAAAATAAGCTTCAAGCTTATCAAAAATATGTTAAAGTTTCACCTCATATTGCCTTCAATGTTGATAGAGAGTACAATAATTATGGAAGAGGACAATACTACTCAAGAGGAAACAGAGGCAGAGGCTCATAATCTACTCGTGGAAGAGGCTTCCATCAACAGATCTCTAACCCCGGCAACAACAACAACTATTCAAATCAACCAGGTGACAGACCAACTTGCCAGATTTGTGGCAGATATGGTCATCCTGCTCTAAGATTCTACAAACGATTTGACCATGCCTTTCAAGGGGAGATTACCAACACTGCTATGAACAACAACTCCAAAACAACAACATAACTCATCTGGAACTGAATGGTATCCATACACTGGTGCTTCCATTCACATCACCGATTCAGCTCAAAATCTGCAAAATGTCCAGCCATACACAGGATCTGATTCATTAATGGTAGGAAATGGGGAATTTCTTCCCATCACTTATGTTGGATCTATTCCACTGCCTACTTATACAGGTACTCTTATGCTTGAAGATGTGCTTGTTTGCCCAAATATCACTAAGTCACTACTATCTATTTCAAAACTTACTTCAGACTATACTTGCCAATTTGTATTTGACTCAGATGTTGTGTAAGTTAAGGACAAAATGCCAGCTCAACTTCTAACAAAGGGAAGCAAACATAAAGGGCTCTATGTGTTGCAAGATCCTCAGTTCATGGCCTACTATTCAACCAGGCAGCAACTTGTTAGTGACATAGTGTGGCACAGAAGACTGGGACATCCTCATCACATGGTGCTTCGTCTTTTATTTCAAAATAAGTTAATCTCTTTCAATTAAACAAGCTTGTCAATGTGTGAGCCATGTCAGCTAGGCAAGTCCTACAAACTACCTTTCTCAAATTCTGAATTTCAAGCTTCCAAACCTTTAGAAAGAATCCATACTGATGTTTGGGCACATGCACTTGTTGTATCTATCCAAGGCTTTAGATACTATGTAGTGTTTATTGACAATTACTCCAGATTCTGTTGGTTTTATCCATTAAAGTTTAAATGAGAAGTTTTCCCAACCTTCAAATTATTCCAGCAACTAGTTGAAAATCAATACAGTCAAAAGATTTCAATCTTACAATCTGATGGTGGAGGACAATACATAAGTAATAGTTTTCAAACTCATTTAGATCAACAAGGCATCAAACATTACATTTCATGCCCACACACGCCTCAACAAAACGTCCTAGCTGAAAGAAAACACAGACATATTGTTGAGCTTGGACTCTCAATGATGTTTCAGAGTCATGTTCCTCAAAATCTATGGGTTGAGGCATTATTTACTGCAAATTTTCTCAGCAACTTGCTACCATCTTCAATCTTCAACAACCTACAAAGTTGATAGGTTAAGAATTTAATCCTAAACTAATACTGCAGAGAAAATATCAATGTAGCAAAGTATAGGGTCGAATCCCGCAGAGACCAGAAAGTACACGTTCTAGTTAAATCTCGAATCAAGCTAAAGAAAAAATAATTAAATTTGGTTGTGATTAAAATAAAAACGGTAAATAGAAACAGTTTAAAACTATGAAATAAAAGCGTTAGGATTCAGGGAAACCACAGGTAGTCAGGATTAAAAGTCAAATTGTCATTCAGGAATTTTCTTTGAAAATAGTTCTCAACATATAAGAAAAAGATAGAATAATCTCCTCTTGGAATATTAAACCCTATGCTCAAATTATCAGACACAAACTCACCCCGTCTTTTAAATAATTGATCATGCAATACAGTTCAGAGTCAATTGTTCACAAGCATTCAAGACAATACTTTCGCAAGCAAGAACTCTTATACATCTAGACTAGATCCAACTTCTAAACCAAATCTATTTTGTTTATCAGTCTAAATTCAATGAACTAGTTAGCTACTCTAATTCATGCATTAATAACAAGTCTAGACTAAGAACCTAACAATTTATCCCCTTATGATAAATCTAACAATCAAGACCTGATTTCCCTGGGAAACCCTAAAACTTAACTAGTGAACTACTTAGACATTGACAAGCAAAGACAAATCAATGTCATTAAAGAACACATAGTAAATAAATAGAGATATAATATAAAGGGTTCAGAAATCTTCTTCAAATACAAGGTTGAATCTCCTCTCCCTCAGTAATTCTCTCAGAAATAAAATAAAGCTTAGTTCTAAAAACCTAAAACATAATGTATTTATAGTCTGAAGTACCTCTTCCATCGAAATGCCCATACCAAACAGAGAAACAACCGACTTCCGGTCCTGATCATTTTTCTCCCTTTCTCACTTCTTTTTTTCTTTTTCTTATCTTACTGCTTTTCTCTTTTATTTATTTTTTCTTTTCTTCGCATTTCTACGCTTTTCTTTCTTTTCTTTTCATTCTTTTTCTTTATTTAGAAGACGACAATTCGCTGGGATTGACTACGGATTTCTAGGTCACGCTTTCAACCTTTTTTCTGAACCGTTTTCTTTTATTTTCTGAAGGGAGAGAGAGAAAGGACCCGGATCGTACTGAAAGAACTTGTCGGTTTTACAATACACTGAAGAGCAAGGTACCTAATTCTTAGAGTATATAAACACCATAAGCAAGAATAATTCATATTTAAATTAAGTTATATCATGGCAGAGCTAGCATCAAATCATCAACAACTCAAAAGACAAGAACTTTCAGAAACAAACCAATCAGTAATAGGGTTCCAATCCTAATCTTAACAATTCATCTAAGTCAGTAATCTAGAGAAATCGGAAATCATACCCACACTTGGTTATTTATCATCATTGATTTTGATCATGGTTCCTTCGTCTCGATAGACTCAGCTAAATTAAAAACGAGAAATTTGAAAATTTCACCAAATAGACAAAACATCAAAACGTAGTTAGTATGATTATACCCTCCCCCGGACTTACTTCACATCGTCCCGGTGTGAAAATAAATCCAAGAGAAGGTAAATAAGTAACCAGAGTCAATAGAAAAGTCTGTAATGGATGAAAGTAGATAATAAATACTATAAGAGTTCAAGGGAAAGAGATATACTAAAGGTGAATTGCTCCCAAATCTGTTATGAACTCCTTTGCCTCCTTTGTTATGCCTGCAAAAAAAGCAAACACTCAAGAGAAGTGTTAGCAATGGTTGAACAATGATTGAGCAATGATAGTTTAAAAACTAACAAGAATCAGTTGCAAGAGAAACCATTGAAGTCATTATGATGGAGAAATACTAATCAAAAATCAGCAAGAATCATATATAAGAGGCATCATCTAGAACAGTTAACAGCAATCGTTCCAGTATCACACAATCAATTGGTAAGTAAAGAGCAATGAACAAGCAATACTAATTAAAATTAGAAAAAATCAAGAATTACTTGATGAGAAAAACCAATCAATCATGAATCTAAAATTAACTCAAGTCAAAACACAAGAAAGGTGGTGAATGGTGAGCAATGATCTAAGAAATACTAATCAGACTTAGCAAGAATCAAGAGAGAAACCATCGAAATTGCCAACAATTCAAGTGAGAAAGATGAGTAATGAAAGTATATAAGAGATAACCCGGAACGTCTTGAAGAACTTTCACCAGTAATAACCTGAATCACTTTGAACTCAAAACTAAAAATAATTAAGTTAGGACTAAAAACTGACTCAAAATTGAAAAACAACTAATCTAGAATCTAAATAGTGGGTTGCCTGCCACTCAGCGCTTTGTTTAGCTTGACGGTACTTACCTCTAAATTGGAATGGAATCAACATCCAGCGATGTTCCATAACAGGCTCCAAATCTAGACATCTTCAGCTTCAGAATCTTACCCATCAAACCTTTTGCAATATCAATCCCTTTCTCTTTGAACTCCGGGGTGAGTAAAACTCTAAACTTTGAGAAGGGTTTTGAGAACCCCTTTCTTTTCACCTTATACTCAATTGTATCCCCAACTATTGCTTGAGGGATCAAAGCTACTTGAGACTCTTTCTTTATCTTCTTTGGTTCCACTTTCACCTTCTCCTTAACATTGTGATTGCCATTCCTTGTTGAGAAGTGAGGCTCTTTGTGTAAGCCTTCCAACTACACACTTAGGATCTTGTTCAATATGAACTCCATGTTTCATCTCTTCCTCTTTTACAACAGTTAGCCTGAATAACCCTTTTGAAGGAATCGCTGGATAGAAAACCCGTTTCTTGATGTGTTTCAGAGATATACGCCGATTGGGTAGAACAACAATAGCTCCTACGGTTGCATGAAAGGATCTCCTGAGAATCACAGGTTCATGTGGATGTTCATTCATCTCCAAGATGTGGAAATAAACAAGGACGAGACAATTTCCAACTTGTACTAATATGTCCGAGATAAAACCGCTGGAAGAGACAGTAGAATCATTAGCAAGCTTAAAAGTCATGTGAGATGGTTTGATACCTGATAGTCCCAATCGTTCTACAACAGTCATCGACATGATGCTCACATTAGCTCTAGTATCACACATAGAATCTGTGAATTCTATCCCATTAATCGAACAAGGAAGTAAGAACTCCCCTGGGTCTTGCAGCTTACGAAGATTCCTAAGTGGATTTGGTTGCTTCCCAATCATCTCTCTATCCTCAAACTCTAATCTTGGATTCTTAGGTGGCACTGGGTATGGAACTCTGCGTTTATAAGCATTTAGAATAATTTTCGAATCCAGGTCCGTCTGCTCGATCGGGAAAGTAGTGCCCGATCAGGAAAATTGTTATGTTTTCTGTCCGATTTAAGGGATCGATCGGGCAAGTGATGTGCCCGATCGATCAAAAGTCCCTGGATTTTTTTCTCTTTAGTGCTAGACCGGGCTAAGTTTTCTCGATCGATCTCCTCCTCTGAAACCGCTTTGCCCGATCGTGCAAGGGGTGCTCGATCGGGCAGTTTTCTCTGAATCTTTTTTTGGCTTCTCAAAATATGCATCTTGTTCCAAATCATTAGTTCCTTCTTCCAAATTACCAATTAAAGTCTTGCAATATCCCTTTGGATTATCCTCAACTTTACCAGGAAAGACTCCAGCTTGCCTTTTCACAGCTTCAGAGGTCTGAGCAACTTGTATATCCAAATGTTTCATATGTGTAGAGAGTGCTTCAACTTTTTGATTTAGCTCTTTCACTTCTCCTTGGATTACTGTTTGGAACTGTTGTTGTCCTTCAAGAAGTTGCTTAAACATCATTTCGACTGAACTACTTTGTTGAGGTTGAGCTTGTTGAAATACAGGCTGAAAGGTTTGCTGAAAACCGTATGAGTTAGAGTTCTGCACAAAATTCTTTTGTTGCTGAGGATAGTGTTGATCTTGAGGGTTTTCAACATTAGTTCTTCTCCAGGAAATATTGGGATGAGTCTTGTTAAATCATTGATTATACCTGATTATACACCCTTTGACTTTGACTATTGATGTAACTCAATTCTTTCTCAACTCCCACGGTATTTTTCTCTTGGACTGCAAAGCAATCAACCTCAAAATCATCTACAACACTAACCTGTTTCTGATTTTGACCTTTTAGAAGCTGAGTGATTAGTCCTTTCATCTCTGAGAACTCTCCTTTCAACTCTGAGAGTTCTGAGTTAGCAGCCAATACAGGAACCTTTGTTCGGTGATCAAACTCTAGGCAATGATTATTATTGTTGGTTGCTAGATTTTCTATCAGACGATAAGCATCTCGAACAGGTTTCTGCATAAAGTCTCAATCGCTTGTTGTATCTAAGGGCAGCTGGTATTTCTGTTCAATTACTCTATAGAAGGTATTGAGGATACTTACATCTGAGAAATTGTGGTGTGGAAAATCACGAAGCAACTCTTTGAATCGCTCCCAAGATTCATAGAAGGATTCCACCAAGTTTTCTGCAAAGGAATAGATCTTTTTCCTCAAAGTGTTAGTCCTGCTAGTAGTAAAGAACTGATTTATGAACCTGGATTTGCAATCATCCCAAGTTACAATGGATCCAGCAGGTAGAGATTTCAACCAGCGAAGTGCTCTTTCAGCTAAAGAGTGGTGGAACAAACTGCAGTGCATGAAATTTTTGGTTACTCTATTGAGTTTAATAGTGTTGCAGATATCCTCAAAAGTGTCAATGTGATCCATTGGGTGCTCGTTTGGTAAACCATTGAATTGGTTGTTACGGATCATCTAAACAAGCTGAATAGGGAATTGGTATTCCCTTCGCTGAGGTTGAGCGGGTCGGATGGGATTCATGTTAGCGTAGAATGCTTGAGGATTGTTATATGGACCAATTAGAGGATGGTTCTGAGCATTGAGCTGATTAACTCTCCCCAGATTTCCATACAAGACAAAGTTTCTTTCATCTATGTTCTGAGTATTGGGATTCCCCTGTGGAGCTTGTTTGTTATCAGCTCTTTGTTGGCCTTATGGCACTTGATTGTCGTTACCACCACCTTGCGCTTGGTTAATCAGTTGATTGAGTCCAAGAAGAGGTGGATCAATTTGACCTTCGAGTCCGACCGGAATGATTTGATCAACGTTGTCAACCATTGGATTGGATGAGCTTGCGTCTTTCTTTGCTTTCCGGTTTGAGCGTTCTATCCTTGCAAGTTCCGAGTTACTAAGGCTTAGAAATTCAGAGGATTTGTTAGATCTTCTAATCATACACCTCTAAAACAAAAAGAAGTAGATGAGAACGAGATGAGTACTGAAAAAGAAAACTTTAGACTAGATTATAATAAGAAACTAGAAAGGCACTATTGGTCCCCGGCAACAGCGCCAAAATTCTGATAGGTTAAAAATTTAATCATAAACTAATACTGCAGAGAACATATCAATGTAGCAAAGTATAGGGTCGAATCCCGCAGAGACCAGAAAGTACACGTTCTAGTTAAATCTCGAATCAAGCTAAAGCAAAAATAATTAAATTTGGTTGTGATTAAAATCAAAACGATAAATAGAAACGGTTTAAAACTATGAAATAAAAGTGTCAGGATTCAGGAAAACCACATGTAGTCAGGATTAAAAGTCAAATTAGCATTCAGGGATTTTCTTTGAAAATAGTTCTCAACATGAAAAACAAAGATGGAATAATCTACTCTCGGAGTATTAAACCCTAAGCTCAAATTATCAAAGACAAACTCTCTCCGTCTTTTAAATAATTGATCATGCAATACGGTTCAGATTTAATTGTTCACAAGCATTCAAGACAATACTCTCGCAAGCAAGAAAACTTATTCATCTAGACTATATCCAACTTCTAAACCAAATCTCTTTGTGTTTATCAGTCTAAATTTAATGAACTAATTAGCTACTCTAATTCATGCATTAATAACAAGTCTAGACTAACCTAACAATTTATCCCCTTATGATAAATCTAACAATCATAACCTTATTTCCCTGGGAAACCCTAAAATCTAACTAGTGAACTACTCAGACATTGACAAGCAAAGACAAATAAATATCATTGAAGAACACATAGTAAATAAATAGAGATATAATATAGAGGGTTTAGAAATCTTCTCCAAATACAAGGTTGAAACTCCTCACCCTCAGTAATTCTCTCAGAAATAAAATAAAGCTTAGTTCTAAAAACCAAAAACATAATGTATTTATAGTCTGAAAAGTAAAAAAAACTAAAATAAGGAAATTGGATAAGTTAAGGACTTGATTGCAAAATTTGGAAAACTTCTTCTTCTTCTCGGGTAGAATGCCCGATCGATCTCTTAATGCCCAATCGGGCACTTTGACAGGGTGCTCGATCGATCTCTCTGTTGCACGATCGATATGTTGATGCAAATATTTCCAAGAACAAATGCCCGATTAGGCACATGTGCTTCCCGATCGTGCATTACTTTCTTCATTATGCTCATTCTTCTGAAATTTCTAAAATGCTCTAAAATGTTCTGAAACGCTCCTTTAAACTCCAAAACGACCCGAACACCTAGAATCCTGAAAATATACCAAATATGCAAGGAAAACACTTGGAATAATGTAGAATAACAGACATAAATGTCCACTATTATGCATTAAAACTGAGTAATATCAAAAGTTCTTTTGAAGTGTTAAGTAAGAAGCCTCCAATCTACACTGCTCTACGTGTATTCGGGTCTCCTTGTTATTCCTATATAAGACCATATTAAGAAAACAAGTTTGATCTAAAAATCCTTCTATGTGTCTTTCCCGGATACAATGAAAAGTACAAAGTATATCATTGCTATCATCCTCCTACTGGTCGAGTATATCACTGTAGGCATGTTCTGTTTGATGAAGAAAGGTTTCCCTACATAAGTATCAACATCTACTTAAGCATGCACACACACCTCTTCAAAATGTTTGGCAGTCTGAGTTTCCCAAACTTGTCCAAGAAGATTCTCTGCTTCCAGCTGAAGAACCAGTACTTCCTCAACATACTCATGCTATAACAAGAACAGACTCATCCTGACATATTGCATCAATCTGAACTACCTCAACAACATAACTCTCAAACTGAATCATCAAGCTCTTCTGACTCAGACAACAATGACACATTTTTTGATCCACCAGTTGTATTTACTGATGATGATTTTCCACCTCTACAACCTCAAATTGAGCAAAGACATTCAATGACAACCATATCAAGATCAGGTATAGTCAAACTAAATCCAAAGTATGCACTAACCAAAGTTGTTGCTCTGCCTCAGATTCCAAAAACAGTTACATCTGCTCTGAAGAATCCATACTGGAAACAGGCAATGGATGAAGAGATCAACACCTGTTTGGAAACAAAAACATGGAGTTTAGTACCTGCTCCACCAAATGTCAATCTTTTGGGATGCAAATGGGTCTATAGGATCAAGTTAAAAGCTGATGGCTCCCTGGACAAGTACAAGGCCAGACTAGTTTCCAAAAGATATGATCAATAGGAAGGAGTGGACTTTCTTGAAACATATAGTCCAGTTGTTAAAATATGAAGTGTCAGAATGATGCTTCACTTAGAAACAATTCAGAAATGGGATATAAAGCAGCTTGATGTCAAGAATGTCTTCCTACATGGAGAGCTTCAAGAGGATGTATATATGATTCAACCACCTGGTTTTAAAGATCCACAATATTATATACATGTATGCAAGCTGAAAAAGGCTCTATATGATTTCATACATGCACCAAGAGCCTGGTTCAACAAGTTCAGTAATTTTCTTCTGAATTTTGGGTTTCAGTGCAGCCAATCTGATCCATTATTATTTGTCCTTGTTAATAATCACAGTATAATCATCCTCTTCTTGTATGTAGATGATATCTTACTTACAAGTAATGATTCATTACTAAACAATAAGCTTCTTACAGCACTCAAAAAAAATTCAGAATGAAGGACATGGGTTTAAGCTCAATATACAAATGATGGACTATTTCTTAATCAGGAAAGATATGCAAGAGGATTACTTAATGCAGCCAATATGGAAGACTGTGCACCTGTCTCTACACCTTTACCAGTACAACTTCACTGTTTCCCTCATCAAGATCAGCCATTCAAAGATCCAACATATTTCAGAAGTCTAGCGGGCAAACTCCAGTATTTAACACTAACACGACCTGATCTGGAATTTGCAGTAAACTTGTTTGTCAAAGGATGCACAATCCATCAGTTGCAGACTTCCTTTTGCTAAAATGAGTACTCAGATATGTGAAGAACACAATACAGATGGGTATTTCTTTCAACTCAAAGACAGATTTAACTATAAGAGCATATTGTGACAGTGATTGGGCAGGTTGTCTAGAAACAAGACGATCAACAGGTGGATTCTGCACATTTTTAGGATCAAACATCATATCTTGGTCAACTAAACATCAACAAACATTAGCAAGATCTTAAACAGAAGCTGAATATTGTTGTCTCTCTGATACAACAGCATAACTCACATGGATTTCTCTCATGCTCAAAGATTTTGGCATCACTCAACCAAGACATACAGAACTTTACTGTGATAACTTATCTGCAGTTTATTTATCATCTAATCATGTTCTTCATCCTCGCAGTAAACATATGGAAACACATTATCACTATTCTATAGAACAGGTTGCACTTGGAACCCTCATCATCAAGCACATTCCAGCCACTCAACAAATAGCAGACATCTTTACTAAATCTCTTCCTCACTCAGCTTTTACAAGTCTAAGGTACAAACTCGGTGTGGATTTTCCACCCACCTAAAGTTTGAAGGGGAGTATAGATAATAAAGAAGTTGATTCCCTGCTTCGAGGACAAGAAAACTCCAAGACTCTGTCCAAGAAAGACATTTCAAATGAAACAAACTTCTACACTCAAGTGAAGACAAAACCAGTTCACTCTCAACCATCAAGCTCACGCAAAACAAATGTTCATAGAATAGCTTTCACAATCCCAAGACATAACCGTTATTCAGCCTTATCAAATGATTAAGAAGTGCCAAATGTCATCATCTTAGGATAGAAACCTCGGGTTTTCTTCTTCTGTCAAAGTCATATAAATGCTCTCTATTGGAAGATATATGTAGAGCCAACTTAATGTCACAAAACAGAGTATCTGGAAGTTTAATCATGATGTTAAAATCCTGCAGTAGTTTCTGAATCCAAAGGAGCTCACAAATTACATTAGCTTAGCTTTTACTTTCTACTTCATTACTGCTTCTACTCACAACTTGTTGTTTAGTAGACTTCCAAGATAGTAGTGAACCTCCAAGAAAGACACAATAATCAGAAATAGAGCATCTGGAGTTAGGTCAAGCATCCCAGTCCACGTCAGCAAATGTAGACAGAGAGAGACTCGGTTCTGCAGAAAAAAAGACCATGTCCACGATTACCTGTTAAGGTAGCGAAGAATCTTTAGATCACCCTGCATATGAATGTATGTTGGTTTAGAAAGTAACTGGCTCAGTTTATTCATAGCATAAATGATGTCAAGTGCAGTAATCGTGAGGTGCAATAAGCGGCCAATCAACTCTCGATAAGGCTTACAATCTGGTAATTTAGTCCCATCATTATACTCAATTGAGTAGTATGGTCCATGGGTACAAAAGCAGGTTTACATCCCAACAATCATGCATATGTAATAAGAGAAATAACATATTTTCCCTGGCATGTTGTGATACCATGCGTGGAACGTGCAACCTCTAAGCCAAGAAAGAACTTGATTGGACCTAGTGATAAACAAGAATTTGATAATCCTACGTCTAAGAAAATATCTTAAGTCTACTCATATCATTGTGATACTTAAGGATCAATCCAATTCAAAAATGCATTCAACATACTAGTCTTATTAGAATCATGTTTGGTCTAAACAATTATAATTGGAATGGTTTGTAACATTCAAACATGCAAAAGTAAACCAAATAAACAAAAGTCAACTAAAATGTAAACTTAAATTCAATGATAAAAGGTTAAGAAAATGGTATAGGTTAATGATTCGGATGATCAAGTGATATCATATGATGTTCAATGCTAAAAACTCAAGCTAACCTTGGTCTAAGATTCCATAGATTGACTAATCCACTCTTGTGGTACTAATATGATATCACTCGGTTTTGATGCATACTAGTAGGCATTTATGTATGCTATTCTGTATTATTTTGAGCGTTTTCTTTTCAAATTGGTGTATTTTCAGGTTTCTAAGTGTTCGGGTCGTTTTGGAGCAAAATGATGAATTTCAGAGCAAACCAGAAGAATAAGTCAAGTTCTAGAACAAATAGATCGATCGTGCAGTCTACAGATCGATCGAGCACTTGACTAAAGGATTGCACGATCGAGCACTTATGTGCTCAATCGGGCATTTTCTCCTGGAAAAATTCGGAACAAGGGATCGATTATGCATTTAGAAGACCGATAGAGCAGAATTTCAGAGAGATCGATCGAGCACCCTAGGGGATCGATCGAGCACCCTAGGGGATCGATCGAGTACTCTGCCAGAGAAGAAATAGAGATTTTCCAATTTTTCACTCAAGTCCTCAAGTTTATCAGTTTTCCATTATTTTAATTATTTACTTTTTACACTATAAAAACCTCTTAGCTAGGTTTTATTTCATTAAGCTTTATTGAATTCTAAGTTATTACTGAGAGAGGGAGACGGATCTAGAACCCTGTACTCGGGAAAAATTTTTCTAAACCCTTGTTTAATATCTATTATTGTTTTATAATTATGAGCTCTTCTTTGATATTTATTTGTGTTTACTTTTCAATGTCTGAGTAGTTCTCTAGTTAGGTTTTAGGATTTCCCAGGAAAAACATGTTTGAATGTTAGGGTTTATCTTAAAGGATTGAATTTATTAGTTCTTAGTCTAGACTTTTTCATAATGCATGAATTAGAGTAGCTAACTAGTTCATTGATATTATAATTATAAACACAAAGATATTTTGTTTAGAATTCTGATCTAGTCTAGATGAATAAGTGTTCTTGCTTGCGAGAGTATTGTCATGAATGCTTATGAACAATTGAATTTGAACATCAATGCATGGTTGCATTAGTTAGACAAGGCGAGAGTTTGTTTCTATTAATTCGAACATAGGATTTAATACTCCGAGAGGAGATTATTCTGTTTATGTCTTTCATGTTGAGAACTATTTTCAAGGCAATATCATGCATGTTAACCTTGGCTTTTAAACTTGATTACTTATGGAATTCCCTAATGCCTGATGCTTTTATTTTATTGTTTACAACCGTTATTTTAATTACTGTTTTGATTCCATTACAAAAAATCTTAATATTCCGTCTTAGCTTGATTTGAAATAAAACTAAACGTTGTACTGTCTAGTCTCTATGGGATTCTACCTATCTATGCTATAGTGATATGTTCTATGCAGTATAGTTTAGGATTTAAATTTTATCTCTATCAGAATTTTGGCACCATTGCCGAGGACCAATAGTGCCTTTTAAGTTTTATTTAGAATCTAGTCGAAGATTTTCTTTTATAGTACTCATCTCGTTCTTTCTTCTTGTTTTTGTTTTACATGTGTATGATCAGAAGATCTGAAAAATCCTCTGAATTGATCAGTCTCAGTAACTCAGAATTTGCAAAGATAGAACGCTCAAACCGGAAATATATGAACGACACAATCTCATCTAACTCAATAGGTGACAACGTTGATCTCAACAATCCGGTCGCACTCAAAGGTCAAATCAATCCACCTCTTCTTGGACTCAATCAACTGATTATCCATCACAAAAGAGGAGGACCTAATGGCAATCAAGTGCCACAAGGCCAACCAAGAGCTGATGGCAACCAAATTCCACCGGAAAACCCCATTCCTTAAAACATCGATGCAAGAAACTTTGTCTTGTATGGAGATCCGGAAAAAGTTGCTAATCAGCGCAATACTCAGAACCACCATCTAGTTGGTTCACCAAAAAACCCTCAAGCATTCTATGCTAACATGAACCCTATTCAACCTCAGCAACCTCATCGAAGGGAATATCAATAACCTATTCAGCTTGTTCAAATGATCTGTAACAACCAATTTAGTGTTTTACCAAATGAGAATCTAATGGATCATATTGACACTTTTGAGGACATCTGCAGTATTACAAAATTCAATGGGGTATCCCGCGATATTATGCATTGCAGCTTGTTCAATCATTCTCTAACTAGAAAGCACTTTTCTGGTTGAAATCTATACTTGCTGGTTCTATTGTAACTTGGGATGACTGCAAGGCCAAGTTTCTCAACAACTTCTTCACTACCACTAAGACCAACACTTTAAAAAACAAGATCGCAGGATTTATGCAAAGTCCAGTGGAATCATTTTATGAAGCCTGGGAACGGTTCAAGGAACTTCTTCGTGACTGCCCTCATCATGGTTTCTCAAATGTAAGTCTCCTCAACACTTTCTACAAAGGAGTTGATCAGAAATACCAGATGTCCTTAGATACAGCAAGTGATGGTGATTTCATGACCAAAACTGTCCGGAATGCATATTGTTTGATAAAGAACGTATCGATTAGCAACAACAATCACTACCCAGACTTTGATAGGATAGCTAAAGGACATGTATCTTACAATTCTGAACTTTCAGAAGTAAAGGGGCAAGTTTCATAGATGAAAGGACTGCTTACTCAACTTCTCAAGAATCAAAACTAGAAACATGTCAGCTTTGCTGAAGATCTAGAAGTTGATTGCTTTGCCGCTCAAGAGCAAAATCTTGTGGGCGTTGAAAAAGAAGTGAGCTACATTAATAGTCAAGGTCAAAGGGTATAAAATCAAGGGTTCAATCAAGGATACAAAAAAACTCATCACAATCTCTCTTGGAGAAGTACTAATGTAGAAAATCCTCAAGATCAAGTATACCCAACTCAACAAAAGACCTTTGCACAAAACTCTAATTCAGGCGGTTTTCAGCAAACCTCTCAGCCTGTATTTCAACAAGCACCACCAACTCAGCCTCAACAAAGTAATACACTAGAGATGATTTTCAAGCAACTTTTAGAAGGCCAACAACAGTCCCAAAGAGAGGTGAAAGAGCTGAATCAAAAATTTAAAGCACTATCTACACATGTGAAACATTTGGATATACAAGTTGCTCAGACTTATGACGCTGTTAAAAGACAAGCTGGTGTCTTTCCTGGGAAAGTTGAGGACAATTCAAAAGGTTATTGTAAGTCTTTAGTTGCTGATTTGACAGAAGAAATAGGTGATTTGGAACAAGATACAAATTTTGAGAAGTTGAAAAAAGATGCAGACAAAACTGCACGATCGAGCCCTGCTTGCCCGATCGAGCAGTCCAATTTCATAGGAGGATATCAGTTGGGCACTCCTTTCCCTATCGAGAAACAAGGTGAAAAAATTTCAGGAGGAACTTTAATCGGGGAAGTTACCAGCCCGATCGAGCAGACGATACTAGATTCAGAAAAAATAGAGATCGATCGATCCCTCCTCTGAGACAAAACTAATTTCTTCTAGAGTCTACCAACCCAAGGTACCTTACCTAGTGCAACCTACAAAGCCTAGATTAGATTTTGAGGATGAAGAGATGATTGGGAAGCAAAAAAATCCACTTAGAAACTCCATAAGCTACAAGATCCTGGGGAATTTTTGGTTCCTTCTTCGATTAATGGAGTATAATTCATAGACTCTTTTTGTGATATTGGAGCTAATGTGAGCGTCATGTCAAGGACAGTTGCGGGGAGATTGGGAACTTCATGTATCAAGCCTTCTAAGATGAATTTTAAGCTTGCTAATCAGTCTATTGTATCTTCCAGTGGGTTTATCTCTGATCTATTGGTACAAGTTGGGAATTGTCTCGTTCCTGTTGATTTCCATATTTTGGAGATGAATGGGTACCAAGATGAACCTTTGGTACTAAGGATACCTTTTCTTGCAACCGTAGGAGTTGTTGTTGATCTACCTAATCAGCGTATATCCTTGAAGAACATCAAGAAAAAGGTTTTCTATACAGCGATTCCTCCAAAGGGGATATCTAGGCTAACTATGGTGAAAGAAGAGGACATGAAGAATGAAACTGATCTTAAGTGTGTAGTTGTTGAAGTCTTGCACAAAGAACCTCAAATCTCAACAATGAATGCCATTCCAAAGGTCCAGGAAAAGGTGAAGGTGAAACCGAAGAAGAAAAAGAGGGACTCTCAAGTGACTTTGATTCCTCAAGAAATATTTGGAGGTGCAATTGAGTATAAGGTGATAAGCACGGGTTTTGTCAAAACCCTTCTCAAAGCTTAGAGCATTATTCACCCCAGAGTTTAAGGAAAAAGGAATCAATATTACAAAAGAGGCAATGAGTAAGGTTTTGAAGCTGAAAGCGCCTGATTATGGAGCATATTCACTTCCAGGTTAGATGTAAGTATCATCAAGCTAAGTGACGTTAAACAAGCGCTAGGTGGGAGGCAACCCACTATTTGGTGTCTAGATTAGTTGTTTTTCAGTTTTGAGTCTTGTTTTATTTCTATTTACTAACCTATTGATATGTAGTTTTGAGTTCATGTGATTTAGGATATTATTGGTGAAGGATCTTCAAGACACTCATGGTTATCTCTTATCTATTTTCATTCATGATCATCTCACTTGAATTGTTGGTTATCTTAGTGGTTCTCTCTCTTGATTCTTACTAATTATAATTAGTATTGCTAAGATCATTGCTCACCATTAACCATTTTACTTGATGTTTTGATTTGAGTTGATGTTAGAACTATGATTTAGTTGGATTTTTCTATTTAAGTAATTCTTGATTCTTGCTAATTATAATTGATTGATCATTGCTTTTTATTACCAACTTGATTGATCGCTTAGAACTGTTTTGAATAGTGCATTCCACATATGATTCTTGCTAAATGTTCATTAGTATTGCTTGATCATTATGCTCTTGATGGTTTCTTTTACAAGTGATTCTTGTTAGCTTTTAAGTTAGCATTGCTCAATCATTGTATAACCATTATATTATGTGCTTCATATCGAAACAATACCAACACTTCTCTTGAGTGTTTGTTCGTTTTGCAGATATAGCAATTCGAAGCAACAAATCTGATCATGTGAGATAGCAAGTTTGCAGCGGATTTTAGATTTAGGACACTCCACCATTAGTACCTTTCCTTTCCCTTAAACTCATATAGTATTTAATGTATATTTTCATCAATTTCAGACTTCTCTATTGATTCTAGTTACTCTTATTCCTTCTCTTAAATTTATTTTCACACTGGGACGGTGTGAAGTAAGTATGGGGGAGGTTGTAATGATACTAACTATATTTTGATGTTTTGTCTTTTGGTGAAATTTTTCAAATTTTTTGTTTTTGGTTTAGTTGAGTCTTATAGAGCCAAAGGAATGATGATTACTAGCCTAGTGTGAGTTCATGTTCATTTTCTATTTGATTACTGACTTAGATTAACTACTGGATTTAGGATTGGAACCCCATTAATTGATTGATATGCCTTTGAAAGTTCTGATATTTTGGATTCTTGATGATTTGATGCTAGCTCAATTGTGCTATGACTTAATTTGATCTTAAATTCGCTTACTTATGGTATTGGTATACTATGAAAGCTAGGTGTTTTTCTCTTCAGTGTTCTGTAAAATCAACAAGTTCTTTCAGTATGATTATGATCCTTTCTCTCTCCCTTCAGAAGAAAAACGGTACAGAAAAAGGATTGAAAGTGTGATCTAGAAATCTGTAGTCAATCCCAGAAAAACCGGCTCTTAAAAAATGAATGAAATGAAAGAAAAAAAGCGCAGTAATGCGAACAAAATAAAAGAAAGCAGTAAGGAAAGAAAATAAGAAGAGAGAAATGAAAAAGGGAGAAAAAGGATCATGACCAGAATTCGTTTGATGCTCTGTTTGGTATGGGCATTTTGATGGAAGAGATACCTGAGTGCACTGATCGATACCCCATAGGTAAGAATGCACAATTTATACTTGAATGAATTTGATGAGCTGGTTGATATGATTTGATAGTTTGATTGATTCGAGATTTAGAGTAAAAGGAATGTTATTAGTTATGTGGTGGTAAAATTTCTACTTACAGTAGTTGTCTAGGATTAGTGTCTTTAGTTTATGACATCTGAATTTGAGGTTTTTGAGATTCTTTGAATTCATGTGTGGTCCTTTTCAAACATCTTCTCTAGATTTAATCTTGCTTTACTTGAGGACAAGCAAAGATCTAAGTCTGTAGGAGTTGATATTACTCAGTTTTGAAGCACAATAGTAGGCATTTATGTATGCTATTCTGTTTTATTCTGAGCGTTTTCCTTGCAAATTCGTATATTTTCATGTTTCTAAGTGTTCGGGTCGTTTTGGAGCAAAATGATGCATTTCATAGCAAACCAGAAGAATTGGTCAAGTTCCATAACAAAGAGATCAATCGTGCAGTCTGCAGATCGATCGAGCACTTCACTAAAAGATTACTCGCTCGAGAATTTGCTCCTGGAAAAATCTGGAACAAGAGATCGACCATGCATTCAGAATACCGATCGAGTAGAATTTCAGAGAGATCGATCGAGCACCCTAGGGGATCGATTGAGCACTCTGCCTGAGAAGAAATAGAGATTTTCCAATTTTGCACTCAAGTCCTCAAGTTTATCAGTTTTCTATTATTTTAATTATTTACTTTTCACACTACAAAAACCTCTTAGCTAGGTTTTATTTCATTAAGCTTTATTTTATTCTAAGTTTTTACTGAGAGAGGGAGACACATCTAGAACCCTATATTTGGGAAAAGTTTATCTAAACCCTTGTTTAATATCTATTATTGTTTTATGATTATGAGTTCTTCTTTGATATTGATTTGTGTTTACTTTTTCAATGTATGAGTAGTTTTCTAGTTAGGTTTTAGGGTTTCCCAGGAAAACCAAGTTTGAATGTTAGGGTTTATCATAAAGAATTGAATTTGTTAGGTTATTTAGTCTAGACTTGTTCATACTGCATGAATTATAGTAGCTAACTATATCATTGATATGAGATTTGGTTTAGAAGTCTGATCTAGTGTAGATGAATAAGTGTTCTTGCTTGCGAGAGGATTGTCCTGAATGCTTATGAACAATTGAATCTAAACATTAATGCATGGTTGAATTAGTTAGACACAACAAGAGTTTGTTTCTATAATTCAAACATAGGGTTTAATACTCCGAGTGGAGATTATTCTATATATGTCTTTCATGTTGAGAACTATTTTCAAAGTAATATCCAGCATGTTAACATTGGCTTTTAAACCTGAATACCTATGGAATTCCCTAATGTCTGACGCTTTTATTTCATTGTTTACAACCGTTATTTCAATTACTGTTTTGATTCCATTACAAACAATCTTTATATTCCGTCTTAGCGTGATTTGAGATAAAACTGAACGTTGTATTGTCTAGTCTCTGTGGGATTCGACCCTATCTATGCTATAGTGGTATGTTATCTGCAGTGTAGTTTAGGATTTAAATTCTATCTTTATCATAATACTTTCCCTAATCATGCAATTAAAATAATCTTTTAGATAATCACATAATTATGAAACAATAAGTTCTAATCTATGCTAAACCACTGAACTAATTAACACAAATCTCTTGGTTAGGCCTCATTTAGCATACAGCGATTGGTTCGTGAATTTTATTGAACACCTTTTGAGCACATTTTTTCCTATGCTATAGATTCAATTGATCAAGTCAAATCTAGCATTAAGAACATCTACTGCATGAAGATTTAAGAAAACTAAATCCTAAACATCATATTCCTTCAATTAATCAACCTAATCTACTTAACCATTTTCTTATTAAGCAACTACTCACTAACCATTGAGAAAACACAAAATTTTATGATAGAGATGTGTTTAATCATTATTAGAAGAAGATTTGAATAAGATGAAAGAAATCAAACAAGAAATCAAACTCAAAATAGGCTAAGATTCAAAAGGATTACAAAATATTCTTAAGAGAATAAAAGTTTAGAGCATTAAAAAGTTCTTTCTTTAAAATTAGGTCTAAAGACCTTATATAGAGTTCCAAAAAGAGGCAATGGGTTAACCCAAAATAACTGGGTTAACCCAATTAAAATTTGGTTTAAACCATAAAAGGAAGTCAACATATTGACTTCTTGGGTCTAGGATCGGTTTGGGCAACCGATCCACCCAACCGATTCAAGTCCCTGGTTTCTTCAATTCTTCAAATCGGTTTAAGCAACCCATCCGGCTAACCGATCTAGCTCTGCTTTCATCTTTTTCTTGAATCTTTTAAGCTCCTTTGTCCATGATTTTTCTTCCTCCATTGCAATCACCTAAAAACATGAAATAATATGCAAAATGCGACCTTCTAGACCTAAATGCAAGCTAAATAACCTAGAATGGAATCAAAATCAATCTTAAAAAGCATAAAAAGGCAAAGATATTAACTCCCCAAAACTTAATCCTTGATTGCCCTCAAGCAAGTAATTCATATGTCCGGAGAAGAAGTTTGAAAGTGGAGACTCAGAACCAAAACATGCTGCTAAAATAAGTGATGTCAATGTCCAAGTTAATAGTTCTAAAATGCATACCAATCTCATCTTACTTAAAAATCCTAGCCATACCCATCAAAACTTAATTGAGACCAATCTTAACTTCCACACACATTCAAATCCATTCATTTCTTTAACATTCATTAAGTGGAAACCATGAATCAAGTTATACAAATTCATTGAACTCATTTGGTTGAGGGACTGGTTTAAGAGACAAAAATGGTATCTTTATGCTGCAGTTTTTCATTCAAAACAAGGATCACTCAAAAAGGAAATAGGCTTTAGAGAATTCTAAAGGTGAGAACACTTAGATGCTTACAAGAATTTGATCTCATCTACCCATAAACCCAAAAGCTAAAAGCTTTCCTATCTCGAACTTGATGATGGATCCTATCTCTACCCTTGAAACCCCAAAGTAACTATTTTGGTTCTCATTCCTTTTTCTTTATTCTTTCATCCCTACTTAACTTAGGAGAGGATTCACTTTCTATTCAATTTTAGCGGATTGATAATTCTTTGACTTTAAAGATTGTTGGCTTCCATTCTTTTTCATTCTCTTATCATTTCTTGGGCTTTTGCCTCATTTACATTATTATTTCGTCCGTTCAGTTCTGTCTTGATACATGAGATTTAAAAATCAACAAAACTCATATTTCCAGTATATCTTCATTTTAATTTTGTTATAAGTTTTGTTCATTTCAATTTTGATACCCAAATATTCATTTATACAACGCTCTTTCGGGTACAGAGCCGGGTTCAGAGCATAGAAAACTTCTTGAACCATAAGAATATTGTCCAAATAATTCATTTTACCATAAAAGTGTTTGGGTCCTCGATACCAAGTTTAAGAGAATTCGTTACAAAAAACTAATACGTGACTTTGAAAATCACTTTGTGACAAGAAGAAACGGTTACGATGGGATGTTAAAAAGATCACATAGCTATAAAAAGAAGCAAGCAATGTCTTCCAAGCAGGACAATATGATTTTTCACTTTTACTTTGTACTTTTACCAACAAAAATTCTCTCTGCTGACCTACTCAATTGTTAGTTCATTAAAATCAACCCTAATTGGATATATATTATACATTTACATTTCATGTCACTCGCTAACAAACTAGGCTCATTAATATAGGACCGCTAGAAATCGGAGTTGAAAACGCGAATTAAGAAACAATTTAAAAACGATATAAACGAATCCATTAGAAAAACAAACCACAACGTGAAGCCGAGTTTTCGAAACTCTTTCCTTAATTCAATAAATCACCCGTATCGTGTGACGGTTATATGTGATTATGAATTCCAGGATATAATCACGTGAGACTTATTACCGCACACTTCGGTAATAAGAATTTGCGAACTAATTTTGTACTTTTATACTCTCGCGATAGAACTTACGGTGAAGGAGAAAATAAGGAAGGATTACTGGTGCGATTTTTCATAGAGGAAAAAATTTCAGAGTAAATGGAAAAATGAATGAGTTTGTCGGTTTTAAAATAATCGAGACTGTTATGAACTTGCGCAACAAGAAGGAGAGATTTAGGGAGAAAATTGGAAGCGGTTTGACTGAGAAAAATGCGCGAGAGGAGAAGGAACCGGTTCGGTTTTGTAGGGAAATTAATTTTGGCCGGTTAAGGGGAATTAATTTTGAACCAAAAACCATTTTGAGTTTGGGCCAAAAAAGTCGTAGAGAATTTCTCCAAAATGGCTTCTTCTTCTTGACCTACGTTCCATTACCAAAGACCCAATGACCCCCGGCCCGTGACCGTGCCGAGCTGAGCTGAGCTGGTCGGTTGGCGACAGCAGCGCACGCATATGGGTGGCCCATCTCTCTCAAATACACCATAGTGTACTCAACCCATTTGAACTTAAGAATGATTTCTCCCATATATATAATAGTGGGAAAATATCCTCCCAAGCAATGTGGGATAAAATCCACTTATTGAACTTAGTCAATAGTAAATCAACATTTTGTCTTTATGTTCATGTTTAAGTTGCTCTCTTTACACCTCTAATTATCATTCAAATTACACTCAAATTTGACAAATGAATATTCCAAGTTATAGTACTAGTTACAAGTTTTTCCGGTGCACTCATAATCTAGTCATTCCGGTGAACGTCTTCACCGGAAAATCTGTCGGATCATTGGTAATAATCCATTTCAAATTTTAAGTTCCAACAATCCTCCACATGAATAGAAATGACTCTAAAACTTATGACGACTAACTAGACTCGATGGACTTTTTCTGACTATACACACTTAAAAGACTAGACATAAGGAATTTTTTATAGTATAAAAAAAAACTTATTGTGTCTGAGCGGGTAACGTTTTTCAGCTTTGAACCGTTCATTGTTAATATATATCGGGTTTACTCGACCATGAGGTGAAACCAACTTCATTTTTCATATAACTAAGTTCTATATTGTGTTCATTATGGCCTTGAACATGCCTGGTTTTTCATGAGTGAACTTAGAGAATATAGCCTCACCTTCATTCTCCTAGAAACGGCCTCATTTCACACTCACAATGTAATATGCTATTAGCTCTTTTCAGAAATATCTTGTCGTACTCCACTATTACAAGCTATGGAATCATTGAAGCTTACGCTTAGCCTTATCGCATACAGGTTTGCACTGTTTATCATCGTAGGATATAAAAGAAACATAAGTTTCATAGTGCTTTATCAGATTCAGATTGACTTAGTTTTCCATTTAAACCTATTTCCTGGGATCTCAGTCATTTAGGTGGGTATCCATCAAAATTTCTCTTTAAGTTGTAGGCTTTACTCACATTCGTCTTAATGGTTTGACCACTTAATCTCGTGATAGAACTTTAGTGAACGGATCCGCTAGGTTGTCTATTGATTTGATGTAGTCGATTGTGATTAAACAGATTGAGATCAAATGTCTAATGGTATTATGTTGTCGTCTTAGATGACGATATTTACCATTATATAGGGTATTCAGTGCCTGAGCTATAACTGATTGACTATCATAGTGTACACGTAATGCTGGCAATGGTGTATCTCACATTGGTATATCTTCCAAAAAAAATTTGAAGCTGTTATGCTTCCTCAGCTTTGTCTAAATCTATAAATTCAAATTCCATGGTAGATCTGGCTAACAGAGTTTGTTTGGAAGATCTCCAGGACACTGCTCCACCACCAAGTGTAAAGATATAATCACTCGTGGATTTTGAGTTTTTAGAGTCATAAATCCAGTTTGCGTCACAATATCCTTCTAAAACTGCTGGTTCTTTACCATAATGCATATCATAATTTTTAGAGTAACATAAATAGTTCATCACTCTAGTTATGGCTTTCTAGTGTTTATATCATGGATTACTGATCTAGCGGCTAAGTACATTTACCGCATGCGCTAAATTTGGTTTTGTACAATTTGTTAAGTACATTAGACTATCGATTACCCTTGAGTAGTATCAAAACTGGAGTTTTTACGATTCCACTTGAGTAGTGTTTGAATCTCTCAAGTATCATTTCAGCATAATGATCTTGAGACAATATGATTCCGTCAGAGTTTGTAATGATATTAATTCCTAGAATAACATATGCTAATCTCATGTCTTTCATGTCGAATTTTCCTCAAATCATACTTTTTGTTTGATTGATTATGTCTTTATTTTTTCCAATCTGTGAACTGCTTGTCTACATTTATACTCTCGGGATAGAACTTATGGTGAAGGAGAAGAAGGAAGGATTACTAGTGCAATTTTTCATAGAGGAAAAAATTTCATAGTAAGTGGAAAAATGAATGAGTTCGTCGATTTTAAAATAACTGAGACTGTTACAAACTTGCGCAATAAAGAGGAGAAATCTTGGGAGAGATTTCGGGAGAAGATCTTGGGAGTGGTTTGACTGGGCAAAACGCGTGAGAGGAGAGGGAACTGGTTCGGTTTTGTAGAGAAATAAATTTTGGCCGGTTAAGGAAATTAATTTTGAACCAAAAACCATTTGAGTTTGGGCCAAAAAAGTCATAGAGAATTTCTCCAAAAGGGCTTCTTCTTCTGGGCCTACGACCCAAAGATGTCGGCGGTGGTGGTGCACATGTGGGTGGCCCATCCCTATCAAATACACCATAGTGTACACAACCCATTTGAACTTAAGAATTCCTTCTCCCATATATATGCTAGTGAGAAAATATCCTCCCAAACATTGTGGGATAAAATACACTTGTTGAACTTAGTCAACACTAAGTCAACATTTTGTGTTTATGTGCATGTTTAAGTTGCTTTTTTTACACCTCCATTTCTCAATCAAATTATATTCAAATTTGACAAATGAATATTTCAAATTATAGTGCTCGTTACAAGGTTTCCGATGCACTCATAATTCGATCATTCCAGTGAACGTTTTCACCGGAAAATTCGCCAGTACAATGGTAATCATCCATTCAACAATTAATAGATATGATCATCGACTGAAACTTTTGTTTTTTCATCTCATACTTTCTATGTTTCATTTAATTGTTTTTTAACTAATATACACACAATTTAAGAAACTACAAATTTTTATACAATATTTATTATTAGACAAAAATATCATCTACTAAAATCAATTCAACCAATAGTAAAATATTTGGCAGATTTTGAAAGTTATAGACAACAAAATCAATTATTTCTTTGCATTGATTGATAGATGTAAATAACGTGGATATATATATTTTCGGAAATTTTAAACGTGGATCCAAGATTTGCCTTTGAGCTCAATTATAAAAAAAAAAAATAGTAGATATGTGCAAATGCACTTGCTACTATACCCTACCACAAATATATATATATATATATATGTATATATATATATAAAAAGATAAGAATTGCTTATACGAACAGAATCAATTGTCTATCTCTATCATACACCCATTACAATCAAATGGTTGGAAATTTGGAATATGTTTGGTTTATAGTGATTTTAAATGTTCTAAATCAATACATAGTGTTTGGGATAGGTTGTGGAAGAACTTGGTAAACCTCAAAAGCCACTAGAGAACACAAATACTCCCTCTAATTTTTAAAAAGCATTTCCAACCTAACTATATTATAGAGAAGACTCTATTTTAAAGTAAAAATTCTTTCAACTCAACCCTTTTTCATTTTAAAATAGAGTTTTTATTATTTTCACTTCATTTATAGAGTAATCATGATCTTCACTCTATTTTGGAGTGAAATTATTTTATTTATAAAGTGATCTTTTAATTGTTACAAATTTTGATATTTTACAAATTAATGTAATATTTTCAATTTAAATTAATAAAATAAAACAACAAATAGTAATTTAATAGATATAGTAAACAAAATAATTTAAACTTAAAAATACACAAGAAACAACAAATAAAAAATACACTTCAAAATGCTTTAATTATTCAATTGTGAGAGAAATTCACTAATGATAATAATTGAACCAAAATTTTTGTTATGTTTTTTATTATTTTGTGATGCAATATAAATATTTTATTTAAATAATATTATGAAATTGTAGTATGTTTATACAAAAATAAAATAGTTTGGTTCATTTGGAAAATTTTATAAATATAAAGATATAAATAATTAGTTTTAAAGTGAGAATAAAACTTAATTTGGAATATTCTAATAGAGAGTAAAAAATATGGTTAGGGATTGGAGCAAAATCCAATTTTATTTTAAAATTACACTATAATAAAGTAAAAAAAAAAATATTGAGTTGGAAATGCTCTAATATATTTTTTGATTGCAACGCTCTTTTGTGTTTTTACTTTTTTGGTAATGAAGGATCTTTCGTTTAGAGCATAAAAGGTTTTCAAAGCTATAAAATTATTATGGGAAAATTCTCAAAAAATACATGAATTATTGAAAATCTGGACAAAGAATACATGAATTATTTTGATTAGCTATTTAATACACC